>JBBPCW010000006.1:11028941-11042738 GCA_037974425.1 Phenacogrammus interruptus
AAAAGTTTGTTGCCTTTACATGACTTGAAACCTCAGAATATAAAATTAAACCCAGGTTTTGAATTTTAAATTTGTTATACAAAGAAAGAGGGCATAGTTTCTGCTTTGTTTTTACTTTCTTAGTACCAAGTATCAGTATTTCAGCATTTTCAAATTTATTTCAGTTTTTACTGAGAGGTACCTGACACACAGCTAACCAAGTCTTGATGTTCAGAAGGAATGAGAATGTATCATCAGCATAGCATTGGACATTTCTGACATTTCAAAACTGTGATGTGACTTGAACAAAGACACAAAGGCCCTAAAATTGGACCTTGTGCAGTCCCATAAGAAATATTTTTTGAATGGTGATTTGCCAAATCAAGCTAGGTCTTACTGTCCTGTTTAATTCCTAGCTTGGGTGGCCAGGATTCCTTTTAGTTTGAAGTTTGCATGTTCTCCCTGTGTTTGTGTGGCATTCTGCCTGGTACTCCAGTTTCCTCCCAGAGTTAAAAGACATACATGTCAGGCAAACTGGAGATGGTAAATTGCCCCTAGGTGGGATTGCCTTTCGACCTGTAACCACCAGTATAGGCTCCAGCACCCCTACAACCGTAAATAAGGATAATCTGTTCAGATAATGGTTGGATGGATGGATTTCCCAGTCAAATCTGTTCATTAAATATGAATGAAACCATATTTAAAATGTCCCTTTTTTAAGGCATTTTATAATACAAATATGACAAGTCATTTTTGGGCTGATACATTCGTCATGAAGTGCATGTGATTCTTTTTTTATTGTGTAAAAAATAGATTAATAAATAGAAAATTAAAGATTATACAACAGTAAAGACATTTTCTGAGCTAACTAAATAATCTAAATAAAATGACTGAACAGTATATGCTAAAATATATATTTAGTTAAAAATAATTTTGCTTTACTTAAGGAATAAAAGCCCCAGTTTTGCACAGTGTGTACAAATAATTGCCTGGGTCAGTGAAAATGGGCAAACGTGTCAGCATCTTCTCAGCTGACTGGTGGATTTAGAAATGTGTTACTATTGCCATCATTGTCTCTGTATTACTGTGCTACTTTTACACCCACAGGTCTGGTATGACCACCACACACACTGACATTTAAACACCAATATTGTTTCTGTACAGAAACTTGTGCTGTGTCATGATGCTTTTCATGTGTTAGAACCCAAAACAGGTGGTAGATCCTGCACACACTGAGCGCATGTGTTCTATGTGCTTTTTCCTGGTGTGTTGGATGCTGTTGTTATGTTTGGTTTTCTGTGTTCACACTACAGTGCTGTGAATGCGAGCTGTGTCAGAGTGCGTGCATTGTGAATGTGTTGTGAGCTACACTCTGTACAAGCAGCTGCTGTGTGTGCGCGCGTTTGTGTGTGTGTATGAACTTAAGTATCCTCATTCCGAGAAGTCACATGATGCCCCTCACACTCTGGGCTGTTTCTCAACATACCTTCTTTTGTGGTTCAGGGTAGAAAGCAGGGACTTTCCCTTCTCTCTCTCTCTCTCTCTCTCACTCTCTCTCTCTCTCTCTCTCTCTCTCACACACACACACACACACTGTCTGTCTCTTTCTCTCTCTGTCCCTCGACCATGATACTTTTGCAGTCATATATTTATTTATTTATTAAGTAATTACTTAATTACTTTAGGCCAACAAATCAACTTGCCATCAGATTCCATCATGAATGTAGATATAAATGAAAGCCTCTTCAGTTCATGTTCCTCTTCAGTTCATGTACACTAGCTAGTTCTGGAGTCAACAGGCATTCTTTGTTGTCATCTCTTCTGTTTTCATGCTTTTGAGATGGCTCATACTAAACACTGCTTTACTTCATGCCATAGGAGGTCCATGCAGAACTTTGCTTCGTTTTATAGCTGTAAACAGTTAATCTCTTTGTTGTTTCTTTCTGCCTTTCCAGGCAGGAATGTGAATCTAAAGATACTCCGCAGGGGAGAGGAAAGGGATTTTCCCTCTATAATCTCACTCTTCCTTGCACACACACACACACCCCTCTATCGCTTCCGGCTCTTCCTCTCCCACCCTTACATGCCCTCTGTCCAGCCTTCCTTTTATTTCCCTCTTCACACTCTTTCTGTTCTTATCTTTGTTTTAAAGGCTTTGGTGTTTGCCTTCTGGGCCGGTTCCTCCAGCTTTAAATGACAGTTGTGCACCGTAACAATAGTAGGGAGCCACAGGAGATATGTGTGCATTTACATTTGATAAGCTTGATAAGATTTCCTAATTCGGTCTGTGGGAAAAATTAACCTCTTTTATGTATTATTTCATGGTTATGATCATTGAGCTATGTTTTATGTAGCTGAGAATAAAATGCATGCATGTGTTCTCACACATATGCAGAACAGGGCAGTTGTGTGATGTGTGGTGACTCAGACAGGATTCAGGGAAATCGAAGACTTTTTTCAAAGGAAGGGAGCGCCACAGGCATTGTGACATTGGAGGTTTTTCTCTACACTGTACTATCTCTGTACTTTTTACCCATAGCTCTTACTGGAACATTAGGTCCTCCGTTTCCTTTAGTCTAGAGTGTGCCAGTCGAATGCCAGCTTTATCTGCTAGTACTTAAATGAAACTATATTTCATTTAAAATCACATTTTCGTCTCTTCATACTCTATTATACCCTAGTTAACATTAGTTCAGAATGCTTTTCTTTTTTATTGTTCTCCGTTAAGTACTTTATGCGTACAGTACTTCCATATGTTTCCTCTAATGAAGGAAACCCTCACTTACATTTTGACATGGTGAAGCTTAATTATAAATCTCTTCAAGCCTCAGATTATGTTTAAAACTGACACAAAATATGTACATCAGTATAACATGGGGGTTAAGGCTGCTTGCAGGAAAGTGTGTATTTGTGCATTAAACACTCCCTGCTGCTGTGTGCCATTAAAGTCTTATCTAAGTTTTCTGTGGTACTGACCTTTAACCTGTTAGACGGGTTCTAACTGAGAGCTTGCATTGATGGGAATCCACCAGGATGTGATTCACATTTACAACCCAAATAACCCTTCATGGCCAAACAAGCCTGAGTGTGTTAAAGTTGATCAGATGTTTACAGTGGTTGAGATAACAGAGATGAGCAGCAAGGTTCTGTCTCAAGTGGCTCTCTTCTTCTTACATAGCACATTACACAGGACTTCAAACACAGGTTTCTGCGCTCCAATAGTGAATAATGTGTCTAATCAAGAGGCGCTGGGGATTCAGCCACATATTCAGAATTCCATAATGGACAAATTGTTCACTATTTAGATGTAGAAACATGCATAACACACTGTAGAGCTAGTGGAGGGCCATTTCGGATTCAAAGTGCACCCTGGCAAATTTATTGTTAACAGCAATGTTGTCAAATAAATGGAACATGGCAGTATCAGACTGGTATCATTATCTGAAGATATTTGAGGTTGCAGTATCAGCATAAAAGTATCAGCATAAAAAAGTAGTATTGGTCTACCCTAGTAATACGTACTGAGAATAATATGCAGGGGGGATGTTATATGATTTACTGCAACCTATAAACAGAATGTTTTTTATTTTGCAAGACAATAAAAGCAAAACTCAAAAACCCATCAAAATCTGAATTATAAGTATATTGATTAGAGATTAATTAGGAGGTTAACTATTAAAATTGGCCAACTAAAAAGTTTCTCTCTCTCTCTCTCTCTCTCTCTCTCTCTCTCTCTCTCTCTCTGCATCCTCAGACTCCTCTACATTTGGCTGTAATCACTCATCAGCCTTCTGTGGTGCAGTCTCTCCTGCTGGGTGGCGCTGACCCTGGAGCACTGGACCGTCATGGACAGAACGCGCTGCATCTTTGTTGTGAGCACAACCAGGACAGCTGTCTGGATGTAATCTTGTCCCATCTAGCTCACTCCCAGTGCTGTCCTTTAGCTTTTCTGGACAGTAGGAACTATGAGGGTGAGTATTTGGCTGAAGCAAGTTAAGACAAGGGATCTGCAATGTTATGAGAAAAAAAAACTATGAAAAATGAATATAAGCCTGATTTTGTAAACCAATACTTAATTGAAAAAATCAGGTGTTCTGACAACCGATTTGAACAAAAGCATGCAATGGTAGAATACAGCAATGTATCTTTTTAGTTTTTTTTTTTTTGTCCTGTGTGAGAAAGGGTCAGGAAGGGTATTTCCTGCTTAGCAATGTGCCATAGTCATCTTAATTTTCCTACCTCAAGGTACAAAAAGCCCCTAGAACCACAGAGAGAGGGTCTGAACAGCTGAGCCATGTGGGTGAACATGTGTGGGAGTGTGTATGCCTTTGTGTTTTGTTCTAAAAAAAAAAAAGCAAGTACAGGCCTGCCAACGTTAGATCTTGATTGAGTGGGTTTATCAGTTTTTAGTGAATTTAGTGAATGTTTGTTTTTCCTTTTCCAAAAACATGTATTAAGTTGCAGCAGCTCATTTACAGTGTGCTATATTCAATTCAATTTCAGGTTTGACCCCCCTACACCTGGCTGTTCAGAATGGAAATAAGAAACTGGCCAAAATGCTACTACAGGGCGGAGCTGACATTAATGCTGTGGTCAGTGAAGTCCATCCTTTTCTCATCTTTAACTAAAAGCTCATGTTTGCTTTCATCATGTGGTGTTGTGGTCCCAGTAAGAATATGAATAGGTTCTGCAATTTGTGAGATAGTTGTGAGATAGCCAGTGCCAGGCTTCCTCTTATTTACATTTTTTTTTTTTCTGTTTTCCCAGGACATTAAGAGTGGCCGCAGCCCGCTGGTACATGCTGTGGAGAACAACTGTATGGAAATGGTCAACTTTCTCATTGAGGTGTGGTCATATATATATAAATGCATATGCAAATATTTTCCAAAATATTTTAATGGGTGTGTCTATGGCTCTGCTCAAACCTTCTACAAAAATTCTTCTGAAATTTCAGTCAAAGTTCCTTACCAATCACTTCCTTATTTTTGAAACATAAAAGATGTTGGTGGTTAAATTTACAGTTGGAACACTAAACAGGGCAGTAAATGCCATAAAAACAGAACTTTAAAAATTGTACTGTTTTACCTGAATTACAAAGTTAATTGTTTTAATACATTTAATAGCTGCATGGACATATCTTAGTAATACTGTAGAAGAGCTGTAAACACTCCTATAGTAATCATGTATATAACATGTTTATACATTTACACATGTATTATATAAATACATATATATATGGATTGGGTGGGGGTGCGGGGGTGATGGGGGTTTATTGCCGTTAACGCCAAGATTCCAATGAGATTAATGGCATTAAAAAAATTTATCTATTCCCACCTCTAATATATATACAAATATATAGCAGTATTGTTACTGTATAACTGTAATTATTGGGTAGCACTGTTGTCTCACACCTCCAGGGTTGGGGTTTTAAATCTGGGTCCTGGCCTTGTGTGTGTGGAGTTTACATGTTCTCCTCATGGTCTCCAGTATCTCTCACAGCCCATAAATGTGTGTCGGGTGAACTGTGGATTCTGTTGGTGTGTGTGAACTAATGGTGTGTGTATGTGAGCCCTGTGGTGGGCTGGTGCCCCGGCCAAGATGAGTCCCTGCCTCACACCCATAGGCCCAGGGATAGTCTCCGGGTGCTTGTGACCCTAGTAAGGTTTAGGCGGTTAGGGAACATGAATGAATGAGTTCAGTTGTAAGCAATGGTGCAATGCTTCACCTGAAGAGATATCTCTTCTTTATAAACAGTGTGTGGCTGTGAGTTTTTGAGCAAAAGAATAATATTCCACTCTCCCTCTCATTCTCAGAATGGCTGTAATGTGAATGCACAGTCATACAGTGGCAACACTGCCCTCCACAGCGCCTGTGGCCGTGGTGAGGTGGAGGCTGTCAGAGTGCTTCTGAAGAATGGTGCTGACAGCAGTTTAAAGAACTACCACAATGACACCGCTGTCATGGTGGCCAAGAATAAAAAGGTAAGAAACTGAGGTGGCATTACAGGGAAAAGGAAAAGACTTTTATTAGAAAGGCCCATGCAGAAGAACATACGATCTGTAAGCTATTTTACTTTCTTATCAATAATTTAGACTATTTCTGTTACATGTACATAAGATTAAGATAAGATTATTATCCTCCACAAGTGGGAAATTTGCTTTGTTACAGCAGGAACTGGACAGTACAAGGTTAAGAGCTGCAAAAATTAAGAAAACACTAGAATAAGACAGAATAAAATACTATACCAACACTACAGTATAAAATGTACACTATACAATCTAGAAATATAAATATGGACATCTTACAACATATATTTATATAGAAATATAGAAATATTTAGATATCTGTACACATATTTAGTTTAGTACTTGAATTAGAGCTTAGTGTAATTAGAACTCTCAGGGGGACAACTCTTTTTCGGTGGTTCATTTTGATTTTCCTGTCAGGTATCTGATGTGTTGCGTGGAAAGACTGTTCGGGGCCATCTCAAAACTCAGCACAGCTTTAATGGTGAGCTACAAGCTTGAAGTATATACTTGTACATACATACACACATTTACAAATCATTCCACAACATAGTTAGTGATGTTACAAGGCTTAAGACATTCAGTGCCATGCAGTGGACAACCCCTAGTGTTTGAGCCACTTCAAGTGGCCCCTAGATCTCAAAGGTCCATGGACACTGTACCGTAATCCATCCCTCTACCATTTACTTATGTTGATGGTTTATCAGTTTACCAAGCAGTCCTCCCACAGATGACCCTCATAGGTCAGGTCTGTTTCAGATGCATCTCATAAGAAAAGACAGTTGTCTGATCTAAGTGGTGCCCTTGAAGAATGTTGTTCTGATTACACTGTACTTAAGTACGAGCAATGCCATTCTCTAAAACTGCATGATAATGGCAAAATGATAAACAATCAATTATTATTTTGCTCAATTCCAACCATAGCATGATTATTCATTATATTTGAAAAAAAGTACGTATGTTGACAAAACAATTTTCTTCTTGTAACATTGTAACATTACCTTCCTTTTATATACAAAGCTTAAAATTAAAGTAAAACCTAGTCCCTGTTATACACTCTATATAAAAATATCAGTCGATTTGATATATTTAGCTCAACAATAAGTATGTTTAATCAGTCAAGGTTTCATTTGGTTGCATTACCCAATTTGCTTTTTCTGATCTTTTGTTTAACTTTTTATTTCATGTTTTGTTTATTATTTTGACAGTGCAGTAATAAAGCATTTCTTATTTTCCCATTTAGGTGCTACTCCCAACTTTAACCGAAGTGCTTCACTCTCTCCTGTTGCCCCACAAACGCATTCACCACACAGTCAGTCTGGTGAAAGCATGTCGGGAAACCAGTCACCGACAGAAACTCAGGAAAATAACGATCTACGAAGGAGACCAAGGACATTTCATGATATGATGCCAGATAGTACAGACAATGGGATGTCTATGCAGTCTTTACCCCTTTTCTCACCTTACTTTGACGCCTTTATGCCTGTTTACTATCCTGGTTTGCAAAGACATCCTTACCACCCTGACACCCAGTTAATCCTCTTCCCCACTGGTCTTGGAAGGAGTGAGCATCTTTCTCATGGCCTGCCCCCAACATCCATTGCCACACAGTCACGGCCTTCTAGTCATAACAGTGACCAATCGGATGTATCCAACATGAGCGTGAGCAGTGAGGGGAAAGGTTGATCGTGACAATCTATAACCTTCTGTCTATACTTGCACATCGTGTTGCTTTTCTTTCTGCATTGTGAAGATTAATGAATACTCATAATTGTGATCACTCAGTATGAATAAATGTGGCAGGTCCATCTTAGCAGATGTTTTTTTTTTCAATGTAGCCTTTAATTTATGGTTAATTTCATGTTGGTATTTCAAAACATCTGAGATGAGTAATGTACTTTCATCCAAATAAACTGTGTTCATAATCATACTGTGTACAACATAAAAAAGCACTGACTGTTTGTATATTTATACATGTTACACGTGTGAATGTACCTTGTTTATGAATTGATGTGAATATGTTTCAGATTCTGAGGTCACTGAAAATGGCACTTTTCTGAATTTCAAATGGAAAGTCCATCAATAACAGTTACTGATTGTGCCATTGCTTTTTGTGCATTTAGTAAGTGCTTAAATGAAGAGAAATATTAAAAGTTAATTACTAAGATGAGGAAAATAAATATTTTTTTACTTGTCTTTGGTTGTTCAATGTTTCTTGTTGAAAAGGAATTTTTTCCCTTTATTTTCTCTCAAAGTCAAATATTGAATACTTACTTACCTTGTAGGGGATATACCATGATCGGGGGTGGTGATTCACCCAGGGCTCAGCCATTGCACTTGAGTTGTGCTGACCTTTACGAATTGCCCAAATGTGGGAATCTTGGTTGCATAGTTTGTGGTAGTTGGGGTTGCGTTCGTGCTCTCCCCTGATAATGTAGGGCAGCTGGTTGTCTAGTGGTTAGGGAGTTGCCCCTTGCCATTGCAAGGTCAAGGCTTTGAATCCCAGGACTGGCACCACTTAGGTACCCTTAAGCAAGGTGCCATCCACACACGTTACTGCCCAGACGCTGCGTCATTGGCTGCCCACTGCTTCACTCGAGTGAATGGGATGAATGCAGATAAGAAGTTCACACTGTGTGCTGTACTGTGTTGTGGTGTGTTCATGCATGACAAAAATGGCCACTTTACCTGCTTTTTATTCTGCTAGTTGAGTAACTTAAATCAGAATTCAGTATCACAATAAGTAATTGTGGATTTGTGGATTTTTACATTTACAGTACACACTGGAATTTCCCACAAGAAAGTCCTGTGTGTTAATGACCCCTTTAGAACCAGTGCTTGGTGGAAACCCCTCATTTGTGCAGTTTTATAATTTTATTTTCATTTCCACATGAACTAAACAGAATGTAAGGCATGTCTGCTGTGTTTTTTTGTCAAGCCCATAAAAATGTTGTAATGGGAGACACTAATCTGCACTGGGTGACGGAACAGTTTCAGAACCAATTCAGTTAAAAAACTGGATGGAAAATCAGTATACAGTATAACTATTAATTAACAGTGATTTGTTTTAACTTTCTACAGCTCTCTAATCTAGAATTTTTGGAAACTATGCTCAAAGTATTATTAAAAGTCCAGAATGTTTTACATCCTTTTAATGTTTCAGTCCTTCAGTTCTTAATGATGTACATTCAGAACAATTTATAACATTAAGTGACAAAATTGAAACATGGATGCCTAGATTGCATGTGTGTGAGTCACAGACATAAAAAAAACAAATTATGATAAATTCCCTAAAACACTGACTAACAAAGATCATCACTAAATTATATAGCAAGTAGCTGATTATTCTTTCCACTATATATTGATGATTGTTATGCTGTGGAGTTTTTAGGAAATGCTGAAGATGCCAGTAGCTAAAAAATACCAACAATTCAAATCAGAGAGTGATGGCGTGTCTTAAATTGACATGTCTTATAAAGATCTACTTTTTAAAGGCTACTTTGGTGTCAAAAGACAGATATCTGTGTAGTTTGTATTGTGGAGATTTTTCAAATTTGTCCACCAGATGGTGCTGCCCGATGGTTTATTTAAAAGGAGACTTTTCTTTAACAATATTTAGACATTGTGTGGCCCTATTTTTAGATATTGTGTGGACCCATTAAGAGTTTTGTCTCACTGTGAGCAGTCTTCACATCAAGCGCAACAATTAAGTAATCTCAATGCCCAGCCCACTTTCTCTAGAGTTCAATACTGCATCCAGAAATTGTGTAATGGGTGCCCAGACCACAAATAACACAATTAGAGGAAAATACTCACTTTCAGTATCTTTTTACACAGTGCCCCAACACCCAAACTGATCAATTTTCATATCAGTGCCAAATAAGCCTGAAAACAGACAGTGAATAGCAGAACAGCTGTCCCGGTTTGCTGAATTCATTTTTTGTTCTTTCTGCAACCCCATATTCAGTTGAATTATTCAGAAATAATTTATGTTAATTACAAATATGAGTGCAAACAGGACAACATAAAACATTTAGCAAATAAAGGAGTCATAAGAGTCACCATGCCATTATGTCCTGTATTTAAACATCTGAAAAACTGCTTGCTTATACCTTGAGAAGGAACTGGGTTTTGGCATAAGGTGTCTACTGTATATCTCTCTTTCTATCTATCCAAGCCCGCACACAGGGGCATTGGCCTATGCAGGGTCTTGCAGACCTGAAGCCTGACACGACTGGGCCCCAAGAAAAACAAGTTTGAGAAACACCGTCCTATGCAACCAAAGGGAATGGAATGAATGGGCTGGCTTTGAGCTTTAAAATCAAGGTAGCTGCTGAGAAAAAAAAACACTTTTATCTATAGGAAAGGCCACAGAGATCTAGAGATCTTTGTCCCATCAAAGTAGAAGTGACAATGCTAGTAATGCTGGGCACAATTAGTTGCACAGTTCACTGTGATTAATCCTGATTAATAGCATTGTTGTAGGCACAATACACTATTAATTCAATAGTAGTGTATTGCAGAGCAATATACAGCTAAGTACTGCTATTTGAACAAAAGTGCAATAACATTTGGTTTGCAAATGCTTTAAACAAATAAGATGTTGCAGTTAAAATGTTTCTTGAAAATCTCAACTGAAACATTAATGGAATCAAATATAAAACCAAGCCATTCACATTTAATCTAGTTTGTTAATGAAAAATAACTTCCCTCAGAGTCCAGAGCATGGAGGACGTAACCATTATTATAGCATCTGCTACTTGAATTCTCTGAGCCCGCTCCCAGCTCTACAACTTTCATCTTACAGAAACAAGTAGGTTTTCAGACTGAACTTAAAAACTGTTCGTTATTGGGAATGGCATTCTACTGTTGGGGGCTATACTGTACATGAGAACGCTTTTCGCCCTCCTTGTACGTCCCCAGTCAGTGGCCGCTAGAGGCCGCCATTGGACAGGACTAATAGGGACTCTGACTTTGACACAGGGTGTGTTTCCCCTGGTCGGCTTTAAGGAATAAGGATTCGACCAGGCATTAAGGATTAATTATGTCCGTATGCCAGTTATGTTAAGAAACAGAGTTTCAAAGAATGAGAACTTAAACCCAGTTATCTGTTTAATACTTAAGGCACTTCTATATATGGTTCCTGTGACTTCCCCTCTACTGTTTAGTCTAAGACTGTGTACATAGTTATGGCCTGGAGGTGTAGTCTCATTAGAGCAACACACTCGTCAGATCTCTGTAAGGCATAGGGTATCAAGATTCTAATCAGTTATTAATTTGTTGACAAGAGCAATATAATGTTTAACAGTCCTAGCTTTAGTGTTAGATCTAAGGTGCTTGAGCTTACTGGTAGTAGCTATGAGAGAGATTAAATTATTCAAGCACACTTTTTGAAATGTCCTACTTTTTACTGTTTTACAGTCTTAATATTATAGAATTTAGGGTGAAACCTAGGTGATGACTCAAGGCTGGTCAGTCTGCCTCCTGGCAATGGTCTGGGCTGCCAGCTGAGAGCAGCACCCTCCCGTGAAGGGTGTGTTTGTGTGAACTAATACAAATTCAATGTAAACATCATAAAATAAAAGTTTTTGATCTTTAAAAGGTAGCAAAGTATGAAAACCTCTGAGCAGTAGCCTCCCGTTCTTGCAGTGACTGCCTGCCTGCATAGTTAGCATGCTAAGTGGCAAAGTGATTGCAGATTTTGCATTCTTTGAAAACCAGGCATATCAGACATACAGCCATTGATCTTACTTTGGTGCAAAAATATTTTGCAGTCCATTTACATCATTTATCAGAGGGAGTCCACTCCCTCTTATACACTTGGCATTCACTGTCCACTTTTCTTTGGTCCACTTATGTTTACAATGTAATATGTCACACCTCAACAAAGGTTAATGGGTCTGGAGTTCACTATCTACTGCGAAAAAGCAATGCAGGAAAGAAACAAAATGAATGTTGCTTAATGTAATTTGGAAAATTCGGCGGGCCGGATATGCCTTGTGGGCCGTAATTTGCCCATGTGTGCCCTACATGAAACACTATCCCCTCATACCTATGGCTAGCTAGCAGCTTCAAGTTCCCTGCAATGTCCAGTGCCCTGGCACTCGACATACCCCTAACAGTAGCTGGTGCTGACCTATTAATGGGAGAAGAAGAGTGGCGCTCGTATGGGGAAGCTCACCCATGAGGGAGAGCTCTGTGACTATGCCGCCAAATCTTTACCCAATTGCCCTGCTGCGGGGACTCAAGTCTTAATAAATAATGATGCCACATTTCTTAAGAGGTCTGTTATGGAGCTCATGATGGATTAGACCGACTTTAGCTAGTGCTAGTTACCTTCTGATGTTGGTTACACACTCTAAAACTCTTTATCCGCCGGAGTGAAGTGTTTTTTTGTGATGTGGTTCAAGTTTTTACATGTACATGAGGTCTGCAAGCTTGTCTTTGTTATTTTTTTAGCTAGATGAAAGAAATATCCTTTAGATACACTGGGACACATCATCAGCAATGCATCCTGGGGTCATTGGGTGTTTCGGGTCTCACAACATCATACACCCTCACCCAGATGACCCAGCTGGTTGATTAAGCCCCGACTTGTGTCCCAGCAGCGTTAGGCTATGGATCAACCCTCTTAATTCAAAGCCATCTGGATGCTTTCTCTGTTCCTTCTGTTGCTGTCCAGATGGCTGTTCTCCTGAGTGGCCCAGGCTCTGTAGGGAGAGCCTCTGATGAAGCCTCTGCAGCCACATTCTACCGGGTAGCCCTGGGCTTGCCATCACTGTCTCCAGCACTCTTCCAGAAGACCCTGGTACTTGGTCAGCTTCCTCTTGAATGCTTCCTCTATGCGGTCTTCCCAGGGACCTGTCAGGTCTTTCAGGGCCAACTGTCAGCTGTATCATGGCCAGCTGTTTTGAGGCCTATGATAGAATAACGCTATCTGGTCACAAAGAGGTTACTGCGATAAGGATGTGTTTGAGTGTCCCTGTCCACAAGCAGAGTTGAGTCGAGTTTACCCCGTAGCTGGAGGTTTGAAGGGCTCAGTAAGATATCAAAAATTTACTTGGATGAGGAATATAATGCGTTGGGGCTCTGCTCACCAGATGTCTGTCCATATGAGCAGCCTTTATATCGCTTTTCCATGTCATCCAGGCTCCCTGCCTGCCATCCTGCATGGTCTTTCCTCATCCACTGTTGACCTCACCTCGTCCTGGATAAGCCGTCACCTCTCCTTGGCCTTGTTATATTGAGGTGTTTGCTCTTAAATGGATGTTGCAGGATGTTGTTCTTCCCATAAAGAGCTGCACTGCTCAGGCTGTGCAGTAAGGCCAGCCATTTACGGAGGTACCTGCTGATCTTCCTCTCCATCAGCAGGGGCATCGTAGTTGGGAGAAAAGTGGGACTAAATTACCAGGGCCCCAAGTGGGGGGAGGGCCCCTGAGGGCCCCTTTAAATATAATTTTAAGATCACAGTGAATGTTGTTAACTAATGTAAACGCTAATATTTTGGGTAAATGCATCAGTTGATTGATGTATTAAATGGTGTCCAAGTACATAGTGTCTGAGGACAGGCACCCTCTCCCTTGCACGAAATGGTTTAGTCCACCGTCAGCGCTTTTTGACTAAGCTCATTTGAAGTAGCGTTCATTCTCCTGAAGTGGCAGAGGGCAGTACTTGACCGTCCTATGGAAGATGATGTCTAAAAAAGCTAAATCCCATTCTCAGAAAAGAAAAGAGGCAAGAATGGGATAAAAAAGAAATGAGGGAAAGCAACTGCTAACAGACTTCTTTCCCA
>JBBPCW010000006.1:11177449-11192512 GCA_037974425.1 Phenacogrammus interruptus
ACACACACACACACACACACACACACACACACACACACACACACACACACACACACACACACACACAGGAGAGGGGGTGGGTAATCGAACTGAGAGGGGAGTGGGCAAGAGGAAGAGGCAGGGGGACCCCTGCAATGAGACAGGCAGCTAGCGCCAGCGGCCTGTCATTCAAACAGCAGGGTCTCCAACTGTGGCTACACGGCCCAATGCAGAGTAGCAGCAGGGAGCAGCATATATCACTAGAACACACACAGCTCAGTCAGGCTCCTAAAGCTTTACACACACTTATGCATGTACAGAGCTTCTGTTAAAGCTAGATGTCACCTGACAGTTGGGCAGTGGAATATACACTGCAGTCAGCACTATTTTCATGTTTTTACTGATATACATTATGACAGCTTTATTTACACACATTCTTTTCTCAAACTCATTTCTTTGGAATGCTGTGAAATCATTTTTAGGCACTACTGGGACTGGATACCCAAAACATACCATAGTCTTATTCAAAAAGAACAATGCTGTGCTGCTGAAAGACACCTCTAAGAAACATTCAGATGTACAACATTAGAAGTGATATTAGAACTGCCCGTTAATAGGCTAAAATGATTTTAAATATTTTGTACCGTAATGCAGACTGATTTAAATTTACCCAAGCTGCACTAAAAATGTGTTGAGGGATGTCTCATCCTTCACACAGTAAGACTGACATGCATAAAGAAAACAAACACTGATGATGGACACCACACCATCCTTGTAAACATCTTCCTGTCAGATAGTGATGGACATATTAAACTACTACAATATTCTCAGAGCATCTGTCAGTGCTTAATATATTCATGCTAAGGTTTTATGAGTTCGAGCAAAAACCTAACTTAATGATACATGCTTTCATAACATCTCTTGAAATATCAAGAAAGCAGTAGTGCAACACACATACTCCTTGTGGTCTACAGTCACACCTACATAAACAGTCAATCCTCTAACCATATCTGTGTTATAGCACGAGGACATAAGATGCACTAAATACACTAGATTTTTACTGTAAGTGATTATGTCTAAATGCATTTGTATTTGCATTTGTGTGGAGGCTTCTCTCTCGCTTTCTTCTCACTTATGACTTCAAGAAAATTATCACCTGTGAGAAACCAGCACCCGTTATAAGAGTGCAACATGTTTCCAGTAGTTCTGTAATTGAGTGCTATGAAAATATTATCATACGTTTGTATTCCGAAACCAAAAGAGCTGTTTGCTCAAATGATCCGAAGATACACAAAGAACTTCAATCATATCTACCCTAACACATTCACACACTCACGCACGCACGCACGCATGCACAGACATTCACACACATATATGTGTATATATATATAAAAATGCTGGGCAACTAGAAAACATTTTGAATCACATGGTTTTCTGTATATATGTATACACTGTATACACTGTACATAAACGCACACGCGCACACTATATATATGTATATATATTCTGTGCATGTATATTGTGTATGCATGTACGTGTATGTTAGTATGGGAAGGCTAAACAAGTTTGTGTCATTGTATAGTAGTGTAACACAACGGCGCTCAAAGTGTTGTATCAAAATATCGAAATGCAGTTTTAGTGCAGCATTATAGCACAAACTGACCTCTCTCTCATCTTGGTGTAGCCACTGTTTAGGGTCATCCTCTGTGGCCAGGAAAGCAATCAGGTCAAGCGCTGTAAGACGTGTCTGCCGTCGAGATGACACAAAGATCAAAACAGGCTTTGCCGGGGAATGGCTGCGGATAGCTGTAGAGGAATACATTCATTGTGAGAAAAATGACTGTGAGCCTGGGTGTGTATTTGGTCACCAGAAAACATGGTGTTGCTGTTAAAACAAAACTTTATTTATTTATTTGCATAAACCAGTATCAGTTGGCTTTAACAACATTTCATGATGACTGGACCAACAGAAATGGTTTTACATTAACTGTTTTGTGCATCTCATGTGAGGGCCAGAGTACTGTACCTTGGAAAACAGGTTTATTCATGCTGGCCATGCGGGGACAGTAATGTTGTCCAGGGAAACCATGGATGTGTACCTCCAATGGGACGGGACGAACCGAAGGCCGGAAATTAAACAAGCCCATCTGAGAAAAAGAGCGAGAGTGACAGAGAGAGAGGGAGACAGAGAGTCAGAGAGTGAAATGGAGTGACCAGCTGGCTCTGTGCCTGACACTGTGGCCCATCTGGGGGTAATTACAGCCAGTCATTGTCCCCTGTCCCAGAGCCCCGCTCTCACACAAGTGGCACAGGCCTGGGTGCGTGTGTGCACATATTTAAAGGGGTGGATAATGGATTGGGCAGGTAATGCCGTGCCCCAGTCCAAACAGCACAAGGCAGATTTATGGACAGCCTCTGCCCCCCTCCTGCCACTATCTGTCTGCCAGCACGACGTCTCAGCAACCCTGGAACAACGTTTACATAACTACTGCTGACTACCCCGTCCCAGCTAGAATCCAGCAACATGCTCTGAGTTCCAGCATTTACAAATACACACACACACAAAAGTGCGTGCTCACATACAGGTGTACACACAGACTGTGGTGGAGGAAGTTTGATTGTTATGCAGAGACTTTGATTAAAAAATACAACCACTTGTTAATTGCATTCACTATCACAGACAAGACTCCTTATATATATGTGAGTGTTAACGTTTATGATTGTGTAACTTACATGCTGCATTCACAAAAGTAACTGACTAATTTCTAGCAGTCAACACGTGATAATTAAGGGTTAAATAAGGGCTAAATTACACACTACATATGATTTAGAATAAAAAAAACAAAGACATGGCAGATGGCAATTCAAATTTTGCCCTGTTTTAATAATTATATGGGGGCTGTAATATATGGGTTATAATGTAAACGGCCATTCATGATGGACAAAAATAACCTAAGACAAAGGAATGGATGTGAAAGTTGCTAAGTAGTCCTTACCTGTCCAATACCTAGCCAGTCTGCCAGATCTCGCGCGTTGGCTAGCGCAGTGGATAGGCCAACCACCCGCACAGACTTGGAGGTGTGCGACGAGATGAAGTTTGTCCTGGACACAATGACTTCAAGAACTGGCCCTCTGTCCTCCCCTAAGCGATCACATGGTGGTATGGTCAAATAATGTAAACTAGATAAAACAGAATTCATACTGTGCCAAAACCATGAATGAAATAAACGTGTGTCTTTACCAAGCAAGTGGATCTCATCAATGATAAGAATGGCCACTTTTTGGACGTAGCTGCGGTTCTGCCAGCTACGGCTGACTCCATCCCACTTCTCTGGAGTGGTGACAATCAGGTCTGCCTGTGCTATGGCTCGCATGTCTGGAGTGACATCACCTGTCAGCTCTAACACTCTACACAAAGGTAGACAGAGACATGTAACTAATAAAACGGTTTGTAGGGATGCAACATTCATTGTGATAAACTGGACAATGGACATTGCAAAAATTAAAGAATAAATCAAATCAGTCATCCAATCTCTGATTTTAAATCAAAAAGCTGCTCCATGAATCTGCCGACCAAGGGTTCTGTTTCACATAATTGGTTAAACGGTTTAGAAAATAATTTCAAATTTTAACCAAATATCACCCCAGAGAAGCATCTGGGCAGATGGTCAGGTCAAAAATTTAAATTTTCTTTTTTTAAAACAATTAAAAACCTTTTGACATTATGATAAACATGAATTGATATGAATATTCTTAGCATTGTAGCTTTTTGATCCATTTCATCCAGTCCTAAGTAGCGGCTGACTCACTTTCTTCCAAGCTTCTCCTCAATTCTGATCTTCCAGTCTTCTATCCTCTCTCTCACCAGTGCTTTCAGGGGAGCAATGTACACCACCTACAGACCCACAGTGTCAACCATTAATTTATAATGAAAAAGGCAATGCTAAAAATGAAGAACAAATGTCACCGTCACAGACCTTGGAAGTAGGGTACTTGTTGAAGACCCTGAAAATGGCCATCTCTGCAGCGATCGTTTTTCCTGAGCCTGTGGGCGCTCCCAGCAGCACGTTAGTATCAGTGTGATAGAGTGTGTGAAAAATCTGTGTCTGAATGGGGTTGAAATGGGTGAACTTATACAGACTCTCATACTCCCTGTTGCCTAGTGCTGTCACAGGCAGTGGCTGCAGGTCCAGGAGCTCTGTGAAGATAAGGGCCAAAAGCAAATTTGATAAATGAATAACAATACAAATGTGTCACAACAACAAAATAGAAGCCACATTTGTAATCACAAATGTTTAAGTCTATTATCCATACAACCCAGTAAAATACGTTAGTGTTTCACCCTCATGTGATGGACATCATGTATTAGTCAAGTCAAGTTTATTTATATAGCACATCATACATGTAGGTAATTCAATGTGTTTTATAGGAATATAATTAATATTATTCCTATAAAAATTAATATAATAGTTTCAGTAATTTAGTTTCAGCTTCTATAGTTGTGTATGTGACCTGTATCTGGGACACATTGGTGTGCAATGCTACCGTTACTATAGGCTTGTGCTATACTAATAGGGCTGCAACATGCTTGATTTTATTACTGGCCAGAACTTCTCCAATTATATGATACTACCAACACCAGGAGAGTGAAGGCTAGTCATGTGAAGCCACACACAGCATCTTTTCAAACCGTCACAAACGCAATGTCATGGGACAGCTTAACAGGCTTGGAGGAGAACGTAATCCTCCAATTCTGTCTGCTAATGGATGCCTGCACTAGCCAATTGTGCTCTTTGGCTGCAACAAATGGCTGGGGCATCACCATCAACAGAGACAATAATGACTAGTCTTTAAAATGTTCTGTAATGTATTTAACATATACATACTACATATCAGGTGAATGATACAGTACATAGCATGAGGCAGTCCTGAAACACACAAACCTGTGTGCGGTGGGTGTCTCTCAGGCAGGATAAGGTGCTGGAAGTTGATGATACAAACAGCCTCAGAGCCTAGCCAGCGGTCAGACACTGCACGGATGTAGTACTGTGAAGGCATGGGCTCAAAGATTGGGATAGTGAACACCACCTGCTGTGGCTCCCCACTCACCACCTAAGAAAAAGGAAGAGAGAGAAAAAGAAAGAGAGACAGAGAGAGAGAGAAATAGAGAAATTTTAATGGTAGGGCAACATTCCCATATTCAGCTCTTTTATCTGTATTATACAGTACAGTCAATCGTGACTTCATTGCAATGGAGATTTTCACAACCACCAAGAAAATACCATTGTTTTGTTTTTAAAATATGCGTTTTCAGATTTCACATTTGAAAATTAAACCTTCACATTAAGGTTTGGTCCAACACTGTGTGCCTTTACCTGTTTCTTTTGCAGGAGGAAGTACTCAGAGTGGTAAATGTGGTCATTGATAGGGTCTTCCACCCACAGCCACCACGGCTCGCCAACTGAGCCATGCACCTGGCGGGCAGACAGATAATGAGGTGGAACGTCATTAACTGTGACAGACTGGTAGAAATAATGACCGTATCCCTCTGCCTCACTGGGACCCGAGACAATTCCACTCCTTCCATTTCTGCTGAAGGAGTGGGTGTGACTATGTGTGCCATATCTTTGCCTGGTTGAAGAATGATCTCAGAAAGCATGAGGGCAGGATGTCTCTAATGAGGGCTGAGGGAGAAACCGGCTGTGGCATTCATAGATAAGGCTGTGATGAGTTTGTGGAGCTCACAACCCTCGGCAAAAAACAAAAAACAGTTTGATCAGGAGCTCAGAGTACATTGTCACTGCTTTGCATCCGCAGAGGTCTGGGGAGCTGCTGCAAGTAAGTTTGCACTGAGATCAGCACTAAGCTTGGGGGTGTTCCGTTACAACTCTCCCATGAGCTGAGCACGCACCGCTAATCGGACACAAACATTCATCTTCCCCATTCTGCCCTGCCTTTCTGGTGGCGCTACAAAAGGCCTCCGATTCCTGATGGAGCTCGGCTGAAGCTCTGCACTAATCTGGCCCTAATCCTGTTCTCCACTCTCATGGGCATTCCTCTCAGGTCCAGAAACAAGAAAACATGGAGGTCATGTTCAGATCAAGCATATATGGACATGGCACGGTGGAATTCTCAGCTGGGATTAAGCTATGCTGATTGATTAGACAGATAAAGATTGCTTAATCTGAACCACAACACAACAAATGGAAACAGCCCTGTTTAGACTGAAGCAAATGTTGGACGTGTACAGCGTACTCCTTTGGAAACTGGCTCAACTTGAGCGCATATGCTTGCTTTAAAAATATGCAGTTCAGAATCTTTACACAAATCAACTTAACAAGAAACTCTGCTCCCAGGAGAAGAGTTAAAAAGAAAAGAAAAAGTAAAATTAATCACAATAATGTTAAAAGGTGTGAGTATGGTCAGATGGGAGGTTTATAAGTGTGAAAATACTCTGGGGAAAATCTGAACTTGCAGAAGGAGTGAAGTCTTGCGCAGCTGCTATTTAATGAAGTCTGTTTGTTTTAAAAAGCTACAGCCTCGCTGCAGCGGGATTCACACAAGCGCCTTGCTTTCGCCAAGAGCTAAGAGCAGGTGTGCCACATGGACAGATCAAATACACATGCTTCTTCCATCAAGCTACTTGTCCAGTGCTAAAAAGCTAACACTGCTGCATGTTCCCCATTGGACATTTCTGATTAATGAAAATTTGTATCTACCTGTTGAAGCATTAAACTAAGGTCACACTTGTTTAAGGTCAAACTTTTTTTCATGATTTTAAATATGTCTCAAACAAAATAGTAGAAGTCTTCGAACACAGCCTTGTCCTTACACAGAGAATAAGCCATTAGATTTGTGTGCTTGGGCTGTATGGAGGGAGAAACTGTGGATGGGGTGGGGTGGAGGGACTGAATCAAGAGACAGATGCTGGCTGTCGAGCTAGAAGCTCCTATAAGGCAGTGGAGTGAGACACACAAGAAACCGCACAAGAAGCACACATAGGGTCCATCTGGGGCTCACTCCCCCGCTGCCCCCCACACACACTCCCACACCCTCCTTTCCACTCCACAGAACAATAGCAGCAATAGTCCGGCCATTCTACCCACTCTGATCTTAAACACAGGGGAGGGAAGGACAGATTAAGCCTCCTTTAAGCCTTACTAATCCAAGATAGGGCTATGTGTGTGTGTGAGTGAGAGTGTGTGTGTGTGTCTGAATGTACTCTGAAATGCAAAGAAATGTTAGCAAAAATCTATGTGCACCAGTGCAGAATACAGCAGGTATGCCAAAAGACAAAGCAAGCATTATTTTCTGCCTTGGCTGCGGTTGCCATAGTTACCTGGTCGTTCCACCTGAAGTCGGGGGTAATGGTGAGGCGTACGCGAAGTACGGTTCTTGTGATTGGCTGAATGGTAGCCTCCATCAGGATGGCAGGAATCTGGTGGACACACTGCTTCACCTTCAGTCCAATGTTCACATGGTGCAACATGTGACCTGCATTTGTAGACACACATTTCTTCACATCTCTTTGATTCACTGTGCAAAAGCACATATGCGAATTGTTTGCATAGAACCATTTTTCTCTCAACAGGTGTGCTAGACATTTAGCAGGTGTACAAGAGGAAGGAAATCACAAAACTGTGCTGGCCATTGTCCCTTTAAGACTAGAAATGGACCACCTTGACCTTAAAAATGATTTTACACATCATACATTAAAGCACAGTCTGGGCAACTGAATGGCCCAGTCCACGCTGCCATAGACTGACCTATCTCGTCCTTGCGCATGTCTTTGAGCTTGTCCACAGTGAGCTTCCTCTCTTCCAGTCTAGACAGCACAGAGCTGGGCAGCATGGAAAACTGGCGCAGGGGATGGGCCCAGCCCCACAGACGCTTGTCGAGCACCTTACACAGGTTGAGCAACCTGTAGGTCATGGCTGGCCAGCGCTTCCGCAGAGCGATCTCAAAGAGTGCCCTCATGATACGAGCAGCATTCTAAAACAGATCAGATAGACAGACGTGTCGATACACTAACGGTCTAAAGAGATTAATTAGCAATGTGTGGTGTTTTTGAATGGAAGCTACGGAAAGTGTTTTTTTGTGGACAGTAGTTCTGAACATATATAGCCACAACCACTGACAAATGCACAGGCTCAATGGTTCCTTGTTTGGTATGGTCTGAGTTATAGACTGTTTGTAAGGTCTGACAGGGAGGAGATCTATAAGGTGTGGCTACATTCAGATAGAAAGGTAATGGATGTCACTCCTTTCATTGATTGCCCTGAACTTGCCCTAATCGACTGGTCAAAACAGCTGTTTTGTGTGAGCATGTGTGTGTCGTTGGTGGGGGGGGTGGGGGCACCTGCTTGTCCAGATGTTCATCTGCTGCTGCTTTACAGGCCACAAGGGCCACCAAGCTGTTTCATCAGCCTACACCAACAATCTTTCTCAATGGCAACATTACGAAGAGCAAGATGGTCCCTGCGATCCCATTTAAAACACTTGAATGGAAGCAAGCCATAGTCCTTGGACAATGTATCTTCATAGACTTCTTTTGCTCATGGTCATATGATTCCTTAAGCTTGCATGATGCGTTTTGAGGCCTTCACAAGACATGAGTCTAGATCTTTACCTTCTTGCAGTTGTTAAAGCCACTGATAAACAACCTCTCTCTCTCTCTCTCTCTCTCTCTCTCTCTCTCTCTATCTATCTATCTATCAGAGATTTGTGAGTTATCACAGGCAGGAGCATCAGGGAGGGCCTTAGTCTGGATTTAAAATCAGATACTTTCTACTCCACAGTGACGGCCGCTGCAGGATCCCCGGCTGTTCATCTGAAATCAGGCGAATTAGGAGCAAAGAGGGAATTTGCCTGAACTATTTCAACTATTCGGCCACATGGAACCAGTTACTGCGGGAGAGCTGGATAGATGGCTTCTGCAGAGGATGGGAAGAGACAGGAGGGGGGGGCAGACTCCCTGCACAAAGGATTCTTGTCTCTCAGTCACTGTGAAATATGGGTTGGCCAAAATATTAGTATTCTGACTGATTAAGTTTTACGAAAATGCCGAGTGAGATGTTCTTGTGAGATCAGCAGTGTTGGTTAACCAAAGTCAATGATCTCATTAAAGAAAGTCTAAAAGGACATTAATTTTAAACAGAAACATGCTGTGAGGCAAAACATAATCATTAAGGATACAGTGACAAATTTATGACAACAACAATGTATGAACAATGAAAAAATTCAGACAGACAGTTGTTGGTAAACATTTTCCAGGCACTGCTCGTGTTTTTACAGTATTGTTTTGTTGACGTACACGGCATAGTGTGGTAATACTTAAAATGCTAGAAATACAGTGTGTGTTTGTGTGTATGTCACTCACCTGTGCCACGTAAGCCAGGTCAGAGATGAGCGAGAAATTGTCCACCTCTCCACGGCCAATGTAAGTCTGCAGCAGGATGTTGATTTTGCCGTAGCCATTTTCCACTCCTCCAGCTGCCGGCAACTCGCAGAAGTTACACAGCAACGTCTCCAGCTCTTCCATTTCCTCATCACGCACCTGCACACAGCGCAAGGCTATGGAACTGCACTCTACACACAAATGTGATGCCACATAAAGCTAGGCTGAAACTCTAGTTGCCCTTGGTTTGTTTCAGACTCATTCTGTCAAATCTAATTCCCCAGCAGCGTCAATAAATCTACAAACAGAGTGCAAGACAACAGCTTACCTTAACTTGTTCAAATTCCTCTGCTTTAGAGACAATACTCAAAATATCAGCTTCGGTTTTCTGGGCGTTGAAAAGTTCATTGAAAGTCTGTGGAATTAAAAGAATCAGAAAACTTCACTGATCGCAGAGAAAATTGCTACATTTCCATTTCTGAATCAATAACCAATCTAGAACAGTGGGCATTCCATGCTGCATTCAATTCATATTACTCACCTGCTGACAAACCAAAAACATCATTTCAAATGAATAGAAAGAAGTAAGGCAATACATAGTGATTTCAGCTTCCAAACAAAAGTGTCTATTGTTTATGTATATATACATATATGCATGTATGAAGAAATACATTGTACATGCAGTTAGAAAATTACAAATGAGAGGAAATTAATAATAAAAAAAAAAAACGTGGAAAACTTGTTTCTCACCAAAACCACATGGCTATCAGGGCAATAGCAGCAACAACTGAAATCTAGAGGTGCATTCACAAAAAAACGAAAAAAAACCACACACCAAAAGCCATGTATGTAGTGTAGTCTACTTTGCTACTGTAAGCTGACAAAATAAAAATCTTGTAAAATACGTAATCTTGTTTTCACCAGTTATTGAAAACCCAAGGTTTTATTGATCCTCTCAGTCTTGGAAAAAAAAGCATTGTGTGTGAAATCCTAAATCACAAATCAGGCAAAAATAACCACTATACCTCAATAGTGTTATACTTGATGTAGAAGTGGCTGGCTGTTCTGCCAAGATCAGTTGAGGCAAAATAACCAGTCCTCTCCTCAAACCGGATCATTCGAGCTTTGTCCAGTTTCCTTCCAGCCTCCACAACTAACTCCTGCCTGTAGAGTTCCAGCCCTGGATCCATCTGTGACAAAAGAGTAATTTAATTCATTTATGGTAGGTGTTTGATGGGTAAATGGTCCACCAACTATTTCTGTCCCATGGTAGGGCAAAGTAAGTGAAGGGCGGCGTTTCATAACATGTAGAGTATAAGCAAGAAAAAGGCTATTTCTTGAAACCAGAAATGATGAAGATCATGTGAGGTCTGCTGAGTTAGACTCCGAGGGTTCTGAAGAAGGTCTTGAAGTGTACCTGGTAGGCCTTATGATTGATGCCATAAGCCAGTGGATTGGCTCTCATTCGTACATACAGGTAGGTGTAGCTCAACCACTTAACAGCTTCTTCAACGTTGGTAACAGTTCCCAAAGCCACCTGGGAGAAGGGAAAACAAAGAGGAAAACATGCTTTGCTGAATGCTCTTATGTATTAGCTGACATTTTAACAGTCACATAACATGAGTAAAGTAGAATTTTACACATTAATTCTTTAGTTTAGATTTCTTGTGGTTAGATTGCACCATCTTATGGTCAGTTCTGAAATTGTCACATTGGTTATATTTTATTCCTGATTGCTGTTGAATGCTGCCATCAAGTGGAAACATGGGGAACTTCCCAAGATAGGATCGTTTTTTCACTCTATGAAATGAACCTGCATCTGTGATCAGATGTAATCACAACATTTGCTCACAGGTCTGAATCTCTCTATGCCCCTTTCTAAAGTAAACTTCCTAATCTCCATTGTCCTTAGAAGTATTATCCATTTACTCTGGAACTCTGAAGATAAATTATTTGGTAATTAATTAATTATGAAATTAGTATGTATGATACTCCACAATTAATTCCACCTTTGGTAAAGGGGGTTAAATGCCATGTGCTTTACTTTGTGTTTAAATGAAAGAAAAGGCTATAATGAGGAACACCTGAGAAATTGTTTATTGGAATTAATATTTAACTAATATTTCTCACTGTGTGTAAGTACAAAACAAACATACACTATCTTTGAGACAGGATCACTACTTAAACTACATACTTTTTGCCATTACAGTATATTAGACATTTTCAGGCATGTAGTTATTTTAAACAGCCTTTGCTTGCTTTATGAGAGTCAGCACACTTTTGTTCATTTCATTTGCATATTCTCTAATCATCCCATGTTTAAAAAATTACATTTTGCTTCTGCATCACTGCATCTGTACACCCCAGAGGGACCAAAGTTTATCAGAAATACTTAACACTCAGAATTGTTTATACTTTATACAAAGGGATATCACTGCTGTTGGCACTTTTTTGTATAAAAGGTTTTCATTTGTTTAGTCTAAACCAAAGGTGTCAATAATCATGGAGCTGTGTTTAGGCAGTTATGAAAGTGAGAAACTGAGTGGCTATGGGCTTGGCAAATTTTAATTCTAATAAAATAGTGACACTAAATAAACAAAATGACTGGAACAGAGGGAACATGAATTAACTGTGAATTTTTTTCAAACAAGAACAATCAGTTACTCTTGATAACGAAGTGCATTGACTCTCTATAATAAGAATAACTTCAAAGTAAAATCACACAGTGTAGCCACAGACATTGTGGGGACAGCCTTAAAATGCCAAAAAAATGTAAATGTCTAAGAAAGCACACATAATATGAAGTGTGTGTTAGGGGGGTGCAGTACTTCAGCATTGAGGTTATCAGCCAGGCTGGCATGAAACTGGCTCTCGATGGGATTCTGCTGAGTGAGGAGAGTCAGGTAGTGGCTCAGCTTATCGTGAGTGGTTAGGATGGTGCCCTCTCCGTACTTGTCAAACTGAGGCCTACCAGCACGCCCAAAAATCTGCATCACATCCAGGATGCCAAGGTCCACCATGGCACCCCGTTTGGCATCATAGATCTGTGTACCCTGTTACCACACAAACAAACATGAAGTATATGGACAGTGTTGAAGAGCCTGACCTAATTAATACATCTTTAGGTTGATAAAAATCAGCCAATAATTCTCTCTCTCATAATAACTTAGCTTAACTAAACTTGAACGCAAAACATCACCGGGTTCCAAACAGCAAAGACAAGCAAACTGCCTTCAATCTTATGCTTACGCATGACATCATTTTATTTCATGAAACTATGTGAAGAGAACTAAGGAATAAGGGCTAATTAACATTCATTAAATAGATGGGTACAACACTTTCATATCAGAGCTCTAGCATTTAGAGTGCTAACGTTATGTTGTGCTGTTTTACATCATACTTTTGTGCAGTGGCTAGGATGTTATCCTATGGCAAGCATGTCATTCTGGGACTAACATTAGTTTGTGGTGACACTAAGACACAAAGCACAGCTTTTTAGATATCATTCTTTCATGTTGTTCAAACTGAACATATTCATGTAATACACATTTTCAGCCATTCTGCTGTATTGTATTATATACATGATATAATACAATACAGCAGAATGGCTGAAAATGTGTCCTACATGAATATGTAAAATTGTTACAACTTTCATAAAGTCTCACACAGAAAGGGTGTCCCCTCACCTTGATGATGACTGCATGAGCAGGCAGGTTGACACCCCAAGCCAAGGTAGCTGTGCACACTAGAACCTTAAGGTATCCCTTAGAGAACATGTTCTCCATTAGCGTGCGATCTTGGCGCAGCATCCCAGCATGGTGGATCCCAAATCCATCAGGGAACATTTCTCTCATCTGCTTATTCCGTGAGCGCTGCACCTGTGGAGTGAAAAACAGACATAAAGGTATGTCCACAAATAAATCCATGTCATTTACTGAGTAGAATACTGTTATGAGAGATCACTGTCTGCATGTCTACCTAATGCAGAATTAATGAATTAATTATAAATGATGTTACCCTTAATTCTAATGTAAATGTGACAAATTTGAACAATCCCAAATGTTAGTAGCAGCTTCCACATCAGACAAAATACAATCACTAATGTTCTACAAATGTTAATACTTTCGTAAATACTTTTGCTAATTACAAATTGAGGAAGAAAAGAAGAGAAGTGGAGTAAGTGAAAAAGAAAAAAAAGGTGGTAAAGGTGGGTAAAAAAAGAAAAGGACAGAGGAAAACAAGAAGCAAAATAAGAAAATGTTTAAAAAAACAAAACAAAACAAAACAAAAAACAAGGAGACAAAGATTATGAAGAAAAATAGAAGAAAACGAAACACTGCCAGAATAAACATTTATGAGAACGAATAATTGTTGCTTCTAACATGCGGTGTGCGCTTTAATGAGCAGTGATTGAGATGTTGCGTTGACTGTCAGTATGGGTCGTGACCTATTCTGACAGTAATGGCCTCCCCATCAAAAGGTTTTATCTCTTTCTGCCTCAGTGCAAATAGAGGTCAATAGCAAGCAGGCCCCATTGCCTCTGAGAGAGAAAAAAACCCCAGTGCAGACAGCATCTGGCTCTGTCTCTCTCCTTCATCATGTTTTACCCACACAGAATACCAAGTAAAAAAAAGACCAACCAGAAGGCAATCTGACCATCACTGCACTTTACTGTTTGTTGGCAATTGTGTATCAGTGCTCGTCTCTGAGTTTCACACACCAATATGCCTGTTGTATCTCCTTATTTATTTATACAAGGAGTTTCTCTCCATTAATGAGCCTTGAGGATATCTTCCTTCCTGATAATCAATACCCTGATCCAGACTCAATCAAACACTGGCTGTAGCGCTCCTGTAACGAGCAGCTTTTCTTGCCCTTCAGTAACAAGCGGTTTATTTTTGCTACTTAATGATAGGTTCCATGCTGCCATTTGCCAGCCTAAACCACTGTTTTTCCTCCTTTAGAGAGCCGTCCTCTCACAGATCAATGATTGTTGCTGCATTTTTGGTTCTTTAATGAATTGCTCCATAGTAAGATGTTTATTCCACTTTATTTATATATTTTTGTTGGACATTTTGTTTCTTAATAAGTTTCGCAGGACCTTGTTATCTGCCCATCTGTTTTGGAGTCCCTGTTCCCCATCCAACATTATAATGAGAATGCACTATCTCTCATTTGGACTTTAACACAGCCAGAATCACGCCCTTCCATATTATAAATCCCCCATACATTCAGTGTTATAAGAACTGTCATTCTGGTTTCAATGACAACACTGTGTAAAACCAATATGAGGCATGGGCACAATGGATATTACTTGTCTCATTACTGGTTCATAGATCCATAATATCTCTCCCTTTTAGTTTAATATATTTCCATGCCCGCAAGTAGTGTAATCATTTTTGCCATATTGCTCACCCCTATTTTATTTAAAAATTATCCTCAAGAATCTGAAAAAAAGAGCACAAAAGAGAAGACAATTTCACTAATCTGGACTTAAATGGCTTCTAAACTGTGTATAAGAAAGTTCATATAATACACACGCGCACGCACGCACGCACGCACACGCACGCACGCACATACACACGCACATACACACGCACACACACACATGCACACACGCACACACACACACACACACACACACACACACACACACACACACACACACACACACACACACACACACA
>JBBPCW010000006.1:11193312-11207425 GCA_037974425.1 Phenacogrammus interruptus
ACACACACACACACACACACACACACACACACACACACACACACACACACACACACACACACACACGCACACAATCTGTACCACATGTTCTCGGAGTGACATTATAATGTACTGAAGGCAAATTATATAATGTAAAATTCAAACACATTTTGATAAAGTACTGTCATAAATATTTATGTATGTCCATGCATAAAAAAATAGTAGCATATGTGCCTGAAGGCAGATTCAGCAGCTTCAGAACTATAAAAAGGTAGCCTTGCCACGTAAGCTCCTTTAGTTACCATAAAGCTGCAACAAGGGAATAGCTTGAGTGCTTGCATTAAATAAAATAAATAAATAAATAAATACAAATTTAAAGTGTCACCTATCAGGATATAGAACCAAATGAGCAGTCTGCTATATTTTTGCTACATTTTTGTATTATGTTTGTTTATGAGGCTGTAAGCACAGAGCTAAATGTGCAATCTCTCTAGAAGGTTGGGGCTACAGACTAATTGAAATGCTTTCGATAAGGTTTGCTTTGAGGTGTCGGCGAGCGTTAGGCCTGTGTTATCAGACGCTAAGTTAAGGCGAGGTGGGGATGGGCTCTTCCGTTCCGAGGCTGGATTCAAGGTGGCAGCGTGTTGGCACTCTGATCAAGCCTGATTAAGGCTTGCTGTGGAGAGATCATTTCCCTATGCACTGTGCTGAGGCCAGAGCTGCCTGCCTCCCACCTCACAGCAGAGGCCACTGATTACATATTACTCAGCCTAGAGCAGAGAAGACATCAGTCACACTGCAGTGGGACACTACAAAGACACAGAACATGTCTGCTCACGGAGCTGCACAGACAACACGGCCATCACCCCGGCACGAAAACTGCAGCACCAATTCAGACAGCCTCCTCCGCCACTCTCATGTCAATCAAAGCCCACAGAGTACTAATCACTGCAAATAAAATAATTCACACATAAAACTCATCCAACTCCCAAATTTGCAGAGAGAGTGGCTCATTGCTGATTTCAGGGTCCTTAATAGTCATAATATTTCTGCTGATGGTTTGACAGAGTCATTAACACTGCATGAGAGGAGTGGGTGAGCAGGAAGCGCTGCCACTCAAACACACTCGTGTTCTATTCTCCCCCTCTCCCCTACTCATCTCCCCTCTCTCTATTCTCAACATAAGCCCTCAATAGTAGCGTCCCTCTCAGAATGTTAACATCACCTAGTGTGTGCTTAAATACAAATGTGTCTTTGGATACTGGGGGGATTTTAGAATCTTTCACACTAAAGTTGTAAGCACTTATTCAAGAATACTGGCACAAAACAAGTAATTGTGGAGCATTTGTGTTGCGATGCTAAGAATGCAATATTATTACTAGGCTGCATTGCAAATAATCTACTGTGATTCTAGAAACAAAAAAAAGTTTTAGAATTAAAAATAAAGCTGAACAATTTCAGGGGAAATATCTATTTTGAATTTTTATGAGCTATGCTAAAATACATGTGAACATGTACTTAACATCATGAAAAAAACTTTTAAAGTAGTACATAAACACAAAATGTAAAATTCACTCACAGGATTTATTTACTATTAATTACTATTTCCGTGATTTCACAGACATCAGTGCACTTACATATATGCAGGGGTAGAAATTTTTTTTGCTCTAGTACTCCAATGAGTACCTACATGAATTAACTGATACGCACCAAAATTAAGCCACGGTGGGGGTGTGGTGTTGGGGGGTGGGTGTGCATGCAGACGTCTGTGTCTCAACGTGGTTCGGGGGTGGGTTGGGGGGCGTTTATGCGCACAATATTAAGTCACATATTAGGTACACATTTGTGCTGTGAAGACCGAAAACTGCTGCACATTTTGCGTACCACTTACATCAATCCCTGCATATATCCTCCTACTGAGTCAACAGCAGTTTAGCCCCTCCTATTCATGACGAAGTGTTTCAGCTTGGACTGCACAATACAGGGCAGCTTAGCAAAACACAGGCCATTAACACATAAAGGTATTAAAACAGCAGTAACAAAAACTGTTAAAGAACGAAATTATGACTGTTTTGGGTAGTTAAAATCACAATCATAAATGGGGTTTAAATGAAAAATTAAGCATACAGGCCCTTTAAGACAAATTTCAATAACACAAAATATAATAAAAACTGCAGTTTTTGGAATTTGAAAATCTCACTTCAACCAAATTCAAATTTAGCCATAGTTAAGTTTGTCCTTTGGCAAAAGGTATGAGAACAAACACTGCATCACCACGTACGGGGTGCGGTTAAAGTGCCTTACCCATCATCAAAAGGGAATACAACAGGCATGTAAGCATCAGAACTAAACCATGAAGCAGAGGAAGGTGTCCTGGACTGATGACTCACACTTTCTTTCACATCATGTGGACGGCCAGGTGCGTGTGCGCTATGGGAGTACTATAAGCGGATTGGAAGCAGTGTCGATGTAATGTTTTTCTGGGAAACCTTGAGTCCCGACATTCATGGGGATGCTGCTTTGAGATGTACCCCCTACCTAACATTGATGTAGACCAATTACATACCTTCATGGCAAAACTTGTTCTGAAGGAGTTTGAGTAACATGATAATGAGTTCAAAGAGTTAACTTCACTTCCAAATTCCTCAAATCTCAAGCCTAACACGTCTCTGTGGGATGCGCCGGACAAACTAGTTCTATTTATAAAGGACCCCTCTTTGTAACTCATAGGACTTAAGCGATCTGTGGCTAATGTCTGGGTGCCAGATACAACAGTACACCTTCAGAGGTCTTGTGGAGTCAATGCCTGCTGGGGTCAGAGCTGTTTTGGTGGCACAAGATGGACCTACATAATTCTAGGCAGGTGATGTTTGTTATTGCTAATCAGTTTATCTACTTATAATGTTACTCCATTTAAAAATGCCCAAACTACGCTACTGAGTTCACAAACATATGGTTATTGAATCCTTAGACTAGTGAGTTTTTTTCCAACCCACAACACAGGGAGTCAGCAATCATAGCGGTTCTATTGTCTGATTTGTATGACCAACACTTCTTAGAAGAGGAAAAAAAAAACTCAGACTGCGAGAAGCAGTGGCTGTCTGAAAGGAGTTTATTTCTGGATGCGTGCACCCTCCCAACACATCATTCCATTCTTCCTGGGTCACTCTTTGGTCTTTCTAAGCAGCGGTGACAAGAATGCAGATCATCTTGACGCCATTTGATAAGGACAGCCTCAGGTGGCGATGTAAAAATAGTTTAAACTCCAGACAATCGATGGAAATTAATGAGCTAAATTCTGTACCGTAGGCCCGTCCCAGGTGGCTGAGGGGTGGCGTGGGGGGAGGCTGAGCAAATCGACAGAAGCTGATGAGCGCTTTTTGAGTACAGAGCACTTTCACCATTACAGAGGAAGCCTGTCAGCCCGCTGTCACACCTGCCGTCTCCTCTATCCATAAAAAAAAAAAAAGCCCATCACAACTCCACTCGAGCTGTCCAAACCAACCCTGTGCCTCGTGCACGCAGCAGGCCCGCCTTTCATCCACATCAGTGCGTGATCATAAGCTCCACAACAACAGCGCTGTGATGTCTCAAATAGCCCTCCCTTTCCACGGAAGAGTGAGTCACTGCTGCAGAAACCTTCTCTCTCTCTCACACACTCTCTCTAGGCAAATTAAATTAAATGAGCAAGGCTTTATTAACACTGCTGTCAAAAATCACCACACTACCAATGAATTCTAAAATAAATTGAGGTGATAACACTAACAGTGACGGACAATTTGATAGAATTGTCATTCAAACTGAAGTGCTGCACGAAAACCAAACAGATGTTTCAGAATTGTGTTGCTATTAGCAGCACACTGCTATTTTCTCAGCTGAATATGAGGCAAGGCTGCAGTAAAAATATCTGACCACTAGATGTCTCCTGTCCTCCATCCGTACGCAGTGGCTAAAGGCAGGGTTGCTGCTGAGTGGTGGGTGGCAGGTGCGGGGCAGAGGGCTGAGTGCCAGGGCTTCGGTCCAGGAAGGCGGGTGCTGAATGAGGTATCAGGGAGGGTTCTGTAGAACAGACAGGAGCCACGATCTGTGTCTGAGGCAGGTAGCGGTCACGCCTGCCAGACAAGGCCGATTGGGAGGGACAGGGAAGGTCCCAGAGAGAGCTACAAAACGCGGACAAGTCCCCCCCACCCAATTTCCACACCCCTTCTCTATTTTTGGGCATGTTTTGGCTTCTCCCCTACAACACAGCCTTCCCTTCAACACGTCAGTGGCTACGGTCAAAATGCTACAAGCCTCCACTCTCTAAAACAGCATACAAAGTCCTCACAGCCAGTACAAGGTGCCCTCCTCACAAGATCCCTTCAAGCTTGATAATCCGTACAGTCTTCAAACAGCTTAGTTTCAACCAAGAAACATGTTCGGCACAAGAGGAATCTTGCACGGTGTAAGTTTTCTTTGGGAATCAAGAAGTAATATAGTATCTAATACAAATGCTATGACCAGGGCTGTGTTCAACATATGATAACACATTATGCAAGAAGTCTTTTTTTGAGTGAGTGATATTTAGACTCGTCAACTTCAACATTAAAACAAGAGGTGAAGTGAATATTGTCTTGTTACAGCATCACCTGTCAAGGGGTGGGATATATTAGACAAGTTAACAGTCAGTTCTTCAACTTGGTGTGAGGAAGCAAGAAAGTTAGGCATGTGTAATGATCTGACTTTCATATGAGCCATACTATGATGTTAGATGACTTAAGTCAGTGCCTCTCCTGCAGGTCTTGTGGGGTGTCCTTGGTATGCAATGCTGAGAATCTACCAAAACTGGCCCAAGGAAGGACAACTGCTGAACCAGTGACGGAATCAGACACCAAAGGCTAATAACTGCATGTGGGCTTCCAGGGCAAGATTGCCTAGTTCGATCCCACAGAACAGATACTGTAGCTCACAATCCTATGAAAGAGGTTAATGCTGGCCATGACAGAAAGGTATCAAAACACACAGTGCATCAAAGCTTACAGTTTAAGGTGCTGCAAAGGTGCAGACCAGTCAGAGTGCCCATGCTGACCTTTGTCCATCATCAAAAGCACCTGCAATAGGCACATGAACATCAGAATTGGACCCATGGCTGTGAACGAAGGTGGCCTGGATAAATATACAAGATAAATTCTTTTGATTTTGGAATGGTTTGAGGAACATGAAACAAATGGTGAAATCATGTAATGTGTAGAGTAGTATTTAATACAAGCCTTTAAATTTAACATGCACCAGTATCAAAAAATATTTTCAATAGTCTGGAACAAATAATGTGCTCTGTTTAGTATTGATTATACTACATGAAGTGTTATAAAAAATAAAATAAGCAAGCCCACAATGGAGGCAGACCATCCCTCCTCTGAAAATATTATTTCCTCTTTGTCTCAAATTTGTGAACAGGGACAGGCTAGTACGTATATTAGCTGCAAGCTAACATGCTAGTCATGACAAATGATACATGTCACACCCCTCTTATGTTGTATGTCTTGTGACATATCATGATATATTTTATTTAAAATTTGTTGTCGATACTTTACTCTTGCTGTGACTACACTGCGGTCACGAATGTCAGCGACAACTGCACTCTCTTTTAGAGCAGCATTTTATTTTGCCTAACCATTGAATCACTGACGTACTCTGGTCTTGGAGTAGCATTGTAGCATATGAAGCATGCTAGCGATAATGGGTTGCTGTGTGCTAAGCAGAATAAATGGGCTAGGAATTGTGGCAGGGCCTTGGACTGGAATCCCCATCCATCATTTCTATTTATAGACCCAAGTCCTTCAACCAGCTCATGCTCAGGACCCTGTACAGAGTCAACTCCTTTGCCTCATGAAAACGAACATGCACTGTATAAAGAATGAACATACACTGTCTGCACTGGAAAAACAGATATGTTTTATGAAACACACGCATAAAAACACACATAGATCAGACAAAAAATTAAAACCAAAAAAAAATGTGAAAGTGCATTAAAAGCAGGAAAAATAAGACTTTGACGAGGGTCACATTGTGATGAGTTGACAACTGGGTCACAGGATCCCCACAATTCTGGGCTTGTATGCAATGGATAGAGCAATGGATAGAGCACCTCCCAAAAGTGGTCCAAGTAAACCCTGCTGGTAAACCTTAGGTCCTGGTGTAGACTATGTAGAAAACTTGGTAATAGTATTCCCAACGGCAGTAGCCTCTTTCATGGACCTTGTCACAGTGCTATATGTGTTTAGAAATGGTTTGAGGATCATGACAAAGAATTCAGGGCCTCTAATTTCCCCACATCTCTAACAGATTGAGCATCTGTGGGCTGTGTATGACGAACTAATCAACTCTATGAAGGTCTTCACTCATAACTTACAAGGAATCTGATTCTAATGTCTTGGTGCCAGTTACCACAGAACACTTGGTCTTGTGAAGTTCACGCTATATAAAATTTGGCTGGTGGTTTTAATGTTATGTCTGACTGGTATATATTGGCCTCAAAGATAAACATAGACCAAATATAAAGACCAGAGGTTCACAAACTTCTTATGTGTTCCACCTCAGATAATATATGGCTTTTGAGATACCACCTTTCTGACCAATGTGCAAATACAGTACATTGGGTCTACTCTATGTACAGTTCCTGAATGCAAATGTATTCCTAATAAGAATATCATTGTTGACTGTTGTCAGTCACAGCCATGCTGTACAAAGGAAAACAAAGCAGAAGGAAATGATACTTATACTTTTCCTATGATCTAATGAAAGAACATTATCACAGTTTAGCTTGTAACAGTTAATGCTTGTAATAGTGGTCTCAAAACAAAAATATTTAATTTATTTTAAATCTGATTTCAATAATCTCATTGTTGAGGTATGTTTTAAAAGGAGTTTAATTAATGAAAAATAAAAAGAAATTAAAAACCAGAGACCAGTTTAATAATCAGTAATATGCACTAATTACAACAATTTTGTTGCTTATCCAGGTTGCATGCTCTGACATTATAAACAAAATATATCTGCCCTGAACAATCGCCTTTTTTCTCACTCTCCCACTCTCTGTGTCGCACACACATAGACACACATTTGCTTTTGAATGCACTTAAAACGCCCCTGCACATCCCTACTCAATTAGAAACTTTTGCTCTTTAATAGAGAGTGCTTTGCATAGACAGCAGCTCAATAAACAGCCATTATTCCTGCGATTTCCTGCTATCACTTTTTCAAGTGAGTGCATTAAGATATCTAAGCCTGATTGACAGCCTCTTCAAACTAAGCGATGGTGCAAATTAATGAACAGCGTAAGGGAGATATGTAGTGGGCTCACTTCTGACTTTTAAAGCAGGATAAATAAGGCCAAATAATATAATTGACCTTATGTGTGCTCTATTTTTTTCACTGCACATGCAAACTGGGGATTAAAAAACAGGTATAAATATTAATGTAGGCCAATTTCCATAAGCAAATAAGCACTGTATTATCAGAGGACAAGTAGGGCTGAGACTCCTGCAGACCGCAGGAGATGCGACCCCACTAAAGTGCACTCTGGCTCACCCTTTATTCCTCAAGCGCAAGCAACTTCAGCAGTCTGCATTACTGAAAAGCTGACCATGCCTGCAGAAACGCATAAAAAGTTAACACACACATATCAAAGGGTCAGCTGGGCTCACTTTTCCTTCTAAAGAGCAGAAACCCGCAAACCTCAAAGCTCCACAACTTGAGTGTACTGTAACCTGGTTTGATGTCTGACTGTCACCATATGGGAGTCATGACTCGGATCTGAACCTGCTGTTCTGTTTTGTTTAATGCTGTTCCAAAAAAGACACAGATCTATCAGCTTTGACTTTTTCTCACCACTTTTACTTTAGACATCATCCATATCCAGCAATGCATATAGACAGAGAAAGCAGCAGTATATGAACGTACTCCACCCCATTTTCCCTGTGTAAAACCTAACTTTGCTTCAGTGTGAGAAATGAGAATGATGTGATGTGGTGCGTGTATTTGTGCTCGGCTCATAAAAATAGAAAGCAGATTAGAGAAGACACTGAAAGAGGCATCTATCTTGGCAAAGCCCCTGAGACTGTGGCAAAGGTTATTAAATGCATCACTCTGCCTTCTGTAGGGAGATTTAAATATGAAGTTAGTGTTCGTCACTTTCCCAAGAGACCACTAGCTCCACCTCTGTGTATTTACACACCACTGATCTCATCTATAACAAGCACACACTTGCACAGGCATCCACGCCAACCCATTAATAACGCACACACAAGCATTCATATAATGATCCCACACAAACATAAACATATGATTCCACACATTTGAACATGCGATTACTCCTCACTACTTTCACATTTAACATACACTCAAACAAGCCCAGGCAATTTCATGCACACCTGCCAGCTTTATTTCGAACACACACAAAGGGATGGGCCTGAATGGAGGCCTGATCATGTTTGTCCAGCAAGCTCCACTAAACCAGAGAGAGAGAAAGTGCTTGCCTCTCCTGCTGCTTATTGATCCCCTTCTGCCTGCATGCAGCTGGGATGAGTCCAATCCATCACTGGCTGCTTCTGCCGGCCCCTCCAGCATGGACCATCCCTAACGAAGCTAAAACCACTCTCTCCACTTCTCCCTTACTCTTCCTTTCTGTCCAGTATTGCCTAAGCCCAGTCAGTGCTTCAGGGGACAATCCTGCTTTTAACAAATTCACGCATGCTAACGCATGGTCTCTCCAGCCTTCTGACAGTTGCCACTTCAGACCAGCAGACCAACACAGGCGTCTTTGCTCCTGAAGGGCCACAGAGACACATGACAGATGGGAGAAACACAATAGAGAAGTCTTTTTTTGGGTAGGGTTTTTTTTTTTTTTTTTAATGAATAGTATGTGTTGACATAGAGGAGATAAAATGAGGGGAAAGTTCTGGCAGCTTCAGATGCTTTTGACTAATTTTTCACTGTTCACACGTGAGGACCGTAAGAAGCATATTTTTCAGCAGCAGGTTCCATCCAAGATGAAGTTTGTGGAAGACTCCCCACTGGGAGCACCATGAACTGCGACACTACCCCCTCCTTCTCCACTGAGCTGTATTGTCCTTCACAAGTGTTTGGATCTGTTATCTGTGTTTTGGAAGGAGTGAACAGGTTGCACAAAAAAAGCTGTGAGGATGTGCACACACTCCACCGGATGTCCAAAAGCTATTGACTAACAAGAACGATACGGTTGCATGTTTACTCGCTTATTACAGCAACCTGTAAACAGAGCTCTTTTTCACATGTGTTATGTATCTATTTTTGAACAAACTGCTGCACAGGGTTACCTTAGGCATACTAAAGCCAGTGCTTAGCTAGTGATGGAGTGAAACCGAGAACTTATTTAGAAATGACTGGCATGAATCAATAGTCCCTCTGGAAAAATAATTGACACAGATACCACTAGCAAAAAAGACACAGACATGACACAGTAACTCTAAAATACACAAACATCCTTCACATTTGTGTAATTCAAAAAATATAAATACACTCACAGCCCTTATTCATGTAAATTAATCGATTAATAATTGATTCTTTGGCCTAAATTTAGCATGGATAATGTGATTAGCTGCATCAAAAAGCATTTGCCTTTTTTCCTATACTGTATTTCATTGTTTTCTTGGTATCAGAGTGTTCACTCTAAACTTTAAGGAATAACTTTTTAAATTTAAACTAGCTGTTTTACAATGTTTTGACAAACAGAGGCACAAAACGTCACCAACTCAAAAATGAGTTGGTTTATGCATCTGTTTTTGTTTGAAGCCTGTCTGAACCCATGATTTAGACATGGTGTAAGGAATGAGCAATATCTAAAAAAAAAAAAAAACATCATATAATAAATATGAAGATCAACATTATACATAAATCAGCAATATCATTAAAACCGCCTGCCTAAATCATTTCTAGGTCCTCATTGTGATGACAAAATAGCTCTGGCTCATCAAGGTATGGAATTCACCAGACTGCTGAGAGTGCAAGGTGGTACTGGACAATTTAGAGGCCAAATGAACACCTTGATCTCTTCGTCATGTTCCTCAAACCTCAAAAGCAGTCCGTAACAACTTTTCCTGCTGAAAGAGGTCACTGTTACCATGAAGGAGATAGATAGCATTAACCTTTTCAGCAATCTGTGCTACATTTGCTCTTCTGCGGGACAGGACCACTTTTGGAAAATACTAATAACTGCACTCTGGGAACCCATCATAAGACCTGCTGTTTTGATTATGTTCTTCCGGTCAGCACGATTTGATCCCTGTCAAAGTCGCTCAGATCCTTACCCATTTTTCCTGCTTTCAACACATCAACTTCAAGAACTGACTCATGCAACGTAATATATTTTCCCCTACGATTGGTGCTACTGTAGCAAGATAATCAATGACGGTCACACATGCTTCTGTCAAAACTAAGTCAGACTTGCAGGTGGGAGCACTATTTTAATGCTGTTACTCTGCATATTTTGGTCTTTTAGTCAAAGTTGTTTCTTCTTTTACTACTTACTCACAGAGGTGCCTTCTACAGGTTAAGACATTAACTTGCTCTAGGTTAGACGCCTTTGAAAATGTATATCAAAAAATGACAACAGAAATACTTCAGTGATTTATAGGTGACACTATAACTAATGTCAAATAACTGCTTCAGCTCTATATGTGATCACAACAGCACATGAAGCATAAGAATTGCCTTGATTTAAACTGACAATAAGCAGAGACGTTCTTAAGAAAGCTTGGCTTGCAGCAGGTAAAGAGCACACTGTATGATCAGCTGCTCCCTCCAGTAGAAGCCCATTCTCAGAGACTAAGCAGCTGGCTCCTACACCTGAGCTGAAAGCTGCCCTCTGTGGATTTCTAATTGCCCGCGCTTGCTGCCTAATACGTTGACGTTGGAAAAGTTTAGCGCCGCTCCTTCAGGGTTCATTTCCAATGAGGCCGGGGCCGCTTGGCCTTCGCAGCAGCTTCCTTGGACTGTTTACCGCTCTTCCCCGAGGAGCCGGCGCTAGCGGAGGTGACTGACCTCAATTTCTCTCCCTTTCCTCTGCTTTAGAGCTCATGAATAAGTGCTCATAAATAACCTCACTCAGTTCATCCGCGCCTGGCCCTAGCCCGGGTGAAACTCCACCGAAGCACATAGCAAGTTCAGCCTGCGATGGACGCCACGGCCTTGCAGGAAGGAAAAAAAAGTCTCCCCGAATCATCGCCTGAGGCAGGACATTATGAATTAAACTCACATTTATCACTTTGCCTGGCCACTGTATGCTCAGAACAGTGAACTGTCACAAGTTGCATTCCTCACTGTCTGGAAAACAGTGTTGCACTGTAGTTCAGTGAATGACACACTATGGGCCTGACAAAATGCTGCCCACTCAAAACAAAACAAGCCATTTTACTAAAGTCTTAGATACTCTATGAAAAACATTGGTACTTTTTAGTTGGACTGCAATGATAAATCTTCAAAGTTGAGTAGTTGCGAACAGGATTCATTATGAGAAATTTCGCAGTCCACAGAGTTTGGTTTGCTTACTAACAAAATATCTCTATGTACCTCCTTTATATGGTATATAGCTTCTTTGGTCAATGCTGTTGCTTACCTGCTTGTCACAGTGACCATAATCTGGCCCCTGGTCTGGCTGGAAGAACGTTGACTCCCCTCGGTTCTTGGCCATCTCAATTAAACTCATGGCTGTGCGCACAGTGGAGTTACGTGCATGGACAAACACCATCACCTGGAACACACATTTACACATTTAAACAAGGTTACACATCAGGGCATCTGTAAAGCTACAAGAAATGGTGGGCCATTGAGAAAAGAAAATACAATGTGATCTGTGATACTTTAGTTATGAGCTCATGACAAGAGAATCGTCATTGATCGTATGCAAATGCCATTCATCATTTCAACCTGCTTTATCATTAAAACCACTTCTAAGGTCTATGAAAGTTACTGAAACTTGTCAGATGGAAGCATTCTCATGTCTCTCCCTCAAGGTTTAAAACAAATGCACATACATTACATTATTTGATTTGTAGAAATTGCTCTAGTAATAGCCAATATTGAGCACAAACAGGGGAAAATAGAAATAAAAAAAACCAAAAAAAGTGGTGATTATGGAAAAACTTTATACTTCATAAAACTAAAAACATTCAATTTTTAACAAAATAATCCTTGTTTCTTTTGAGAAGAGAAAGACAAGGTGAAATATGTTGACCTGATACCTAACAGACTGCAAATAACCCAGTGTTCTGCTGCTACATGCCACTTCATCCTGCATGACGTCCGCAACCACAGAAGGGCACAGAAGCATACACCTTTTGTTAAAGGACAAAGGAGGAGTGTAATTTTCCTATTATACTCAGCCTGCCCTTGCAAAACAGTCAATACCCCAGACAAAAACAATCAATAACAGAAATACAAGACAGTTATGGGATGGTAGCAAAAGGCCTCTCTAACCCTCCTCTCAAGCATTCCTCTTGTCCTTTGAGGACGCCATAAAGTACTGACAGTAAGGGGGGAAAGCATGTATACAATACACTATGTGTGTGTGTGTGTGTGTGTGTGTGTGTGTGTGTGTGCTTGTGTGTGTTTTTGTGTGCACACGCAGCATCCATAAGAGAGGGCATGAGTGTGAGTTTCTCCTTGTGGACATACAGGCCACCTCTGCACTGCTCATGCTGTTAATGATTTCTATTTTCCAGGTGAAGAATGAGAAATAAAACACCCTGATTCAACACTCTGTCTCACCTCAACCACAACACTGTGAAGGATTTTTGCTTTGTTTAGCAGTCCTTCACAAGAAAAGCACTAAATGCAAGTTGTCTCTTCATGATCTTTACAGATTGCAATATATACACTGCATATATTTCTTTTACCAATGTTCCTAGTTCCTCTGCTCTACCATAATTTATGACTACTGACTGCATAATCAAGCAGAACACATTCTAAGCATGCTAAGTTCTCTGATCAGATTAAATAATGGAAATGCGAACCAGTCAGTTTGGATATACTTAAAGAATATGTGATCGATTTCACAAAGTAAAAATGTAATCTACTCTAAATCTTAATATTATGAATAACAAACTCAAAAGTAATTCCACAGAATTAACTGGCCAATGTCACTGTTTGAATGTAAGAGAACAATAAATCCCAGAGTTATCGAAGTCATGGCATTTTTACACTAAGCAAAGGCATGAATTAGACTGGAATGCTCAGGTTGGTTGGAAAATGCTGCGGACTTGAATTGAATGCAACTAATTATATAGCTATAGATAGCTAAACATCTAATCTGTTTTACAATTAGTTCAAATGTAGTAACAATGGGTTTTCTACATATTTAGTCTTAGTAAGATCTGCTGTGCTGCCAGAAGACCGTTATGTGGAACTGAATGTAATGGTATGTGGTCGGGTGCAGTGTTTCTCTCAACACTCTTCTAGAAGCACATCTCTTACAAACAGTACCTAAAATAAGCCCTAAGAGTGATGGATAATAAAATTCAGGGAGTGGCTCAAGAAATAAAACTGTGCCCTTAAAGCCAGCCGTTTAGCAATGAGGGCTGGGTAATTGCTGTCAATTAAACAAAATAAGAAAGTGTAGTTATAACTTCTCCGTCACTTGCCCTGTCTGCCTTTTCTTTAATTATGACGGGGCCTATGTATAAACAACACATGGTCATTTTTGTTGGATTAGTTAACAGTGCAGCTGCAAAAGAGATAGAAATGTTGGTGGCAGTCACTGCTTCTGTAAATGCTTTAATATTTCGCCAAATACATCAGAGAAATATACCAGGAAGGAATCACTAATTAACCTGCATTCATCTACCACAAATGACGTTGCCCCAGAAAGACATTCAGTGGTTTAATTAAACAAATGAATGATTATTACATGGGAATTTTGTTCAAACAGATGCCATTAATACAGGTAACAAGTGGAGAAGAAGTTACAGGTCTGTGAGGGCCAGAAATCCTGCTTGTTTGTAGGCGACCAAATACTATTTTCCACCATAATTTGCAAATAAAATTTCTTTAAAAATCAGACAATGTGATTTTCTGGATTTTTTTTTCTCATTTTGTCTCTCATAGTTGAGGTATACCTATG
>JBBPCW010000006.1:11358518-11368731 GCA_037974425.1 Phenacogrammus interruptus
TGTGTGTGTGTGTGTGTGTGTGTGTGTGTGTGTGTGTGTGTGTGTGTGTGTGTGTGTGTGTGTGTGTGTATTTGAGTCTGTGTATAAGCAGATTGTAGAAATTGCATATAAATAGAGAGCCACCATTACTTGCTGAAGGAGTGACCAGTAGGTGAATTTGAAATGCTGCAGCATTTGCTTTCTTTATTTAAAAGTTATGCACAATTACACAAAATAGCTTAATTGCTTAAACCCTCAAAAATGTGAAACATGTGAGCATATTCTTTTCTTTGTTACTGTTTAAAAATGAATTCACCACTGAATATATTGTAAAATGAAGTGTCAATCCAACCTAATACGTACTTCATTTGGAAAAAACATATTTTACTATATTTTAATGAAACATATTTAAACTGCTTGTTCCTACATTAAGTGGACAAATCATTTGAGAAAGTGTATATTTAGCAATTTCCCATCTTATATTTAGCACTTGGGAGTAAAAGAGAATGCTCACAGGCCTTTATTATGATAGGCCTGGTTTGACGGTTCTTTAGATCATGTGGTTTCCAACTCTTAATGATATCAACATGAGGCCAGTCACTGTCTTTAGAACGAACCTCACACTTCTCTCCTCGTGGCCTTTTTTTCTGCTCTTTGTTATAATCCTTTTGCTGTTTTTTGCCCCCTCGTGTAGGCATTTGATTTCAGTATTGATCAGTTTTGGAGGTGATCTCATTGTGATCATAGCAGATTGATCATCTGAGATGATAAATGACTTCCATTTTGGCCTTGTAGTATTGCAAGTATCCAATCGAAGAGCCTTTTATTCTATTCAGGAAGAAGAAAGCCACCCTTCTTACTCTCTAGGACTGCTGCTGTGAAGTATGTACACTGAGAAATTTGTGCCCTCTTTTAAGTAAGTGTTCTCTTTCAATGCAGAAATGAGACTATTGTGCTATTATTGATTTTGTTGCTGCTGTGGTTGGGAAGAATATGTCATGGTTGTTGAGTGTAGTATTGAACGCGGTGTCATGTATGGGTTTGACATATTCAGCGGGCAGACACAGGGCATAGCTCACAAGACTGGTGCCCGGCTGAGTGCAGCGTGATGAAACTGTATCAGTCATTGATGAGCCTGGGGCTGGAGCCAGTGACACACTGCACAGTGTAATGACTAGAGTGCTTTTATTTGAAATTTAATCTGAATAATGAAAGCATAATGAAAAAATGTGCGTTCACAAGCGCCGATGAGATATGGCATGAAAGTGATTGCAGATGTCTGTTTACAAAAATAAATTAAAAAATCTTGAATTGTGTCCCATATTGTATATCTATATAGAAGCACTGGATACAAGAACTGACAAATGTATTCATGTTCCAATCACAGACCTTAGATTTTCCATGTTAATGACAAGTTGGTGAGCTTTCAAAGCCATAAATTATAAATGTGCATTGATGAATGTTCAGTGTGTACTGAAGTGCGGTGTCTTGTTCTCCTCAAGGGAGTCTTTTACTGTGGCCTCTACAGCCTCCTAATACCACACAGCTGCTCTCTGGTGATCCCTCAATTGTTTTCTATAATAAGGTCAATAATGTGTTTACTTATTAACATGCTTGTGTTCATTTACTCTTTGTTTTGTTCTGGTGGTGGCGACCTTTCTTGGTCTTTGTGTGATTCTGAGAGTGACCTTTCTTTACATTTCTCGCTTTAGAATTTCTTCTTTCACTGTAAGACGGAAAAGGCCAGAAGTTGGCTTGAAGGGTTTGATTTGAAGAGCTTTTTGTAAATCTAAACTGTTACTAGTCCAGAAAATGACCTGCTACTTTTGCTCCCACATGATGTACAGTATTGTTTACAGTGTCTTATCCAGAATGGAGATCAAGCAGTTTCTAAGTGTGTTTTTCCTTTTTTCTGTGAGTTTTAAATAACCAGTGACATAGCACAACACTTTCTGGGGTCTTCTCACAAGAGCGAGGGCTGGGTGTTCTGTGGGATAAAATTAACTACGGTTAACATATCTCTGTGTGCAATTCGGGATCAGCCCGCATTACTACTAAAGGTTAAATTCAGGACTACCAGTTCCTGTTCTGTCCAAAACAGCTGGCAAACATTTATTATAAACATGACTGCACATAGTTTAGTGTAGTTAATCCTTCATTTGTAAACATAACGACTGTTCTGCTGAGCAAAAAATAGATAACTATCATTATTTTTATTAATAAATCAAACTACCTGTTGGGCATTGGTGTATTGTAACTGATTGTATTTCGCGGCTATAAAAGCAATAATCCACTTGAGTCTGGATGTTATATTGATTTTACTCGGCACTCACTGTGGCTTAGCTGTGGGAATATCATTGCAATGTTCGGCATCAAGAGGCCTTTTTTTCTTGCCCATACCATTTTTTCTTCCTATGTTTTCTGGATATATCCCTGCACATTGTCTGTCAGATACATAACCCTAGCTGCAGACTTGTCCATGCTTGTGTTGCTGCATCCGCTGTGTTTACACCTCTCTCTGTGATGGTAAACGGGAAGAAAATGTAGAAACCTTATTCCTTTCTAGCTTATATTAGTTTTGTATTTTGTACATCGTTGACCTGCTTTCATTCGTTCATTTTAAGTAGATCCTTGTTGGAATAAGCTTTTATAAATCTTTGTATATATTTAAGTGAATTATTATGTAATGTGTTGTCATCTATGTGTCATGGAGTCGTCTATACTAGCCTTAAGTGAAGCACTAACACTTTTTTGCTTTGCTATGTAGGTTTTGTGTATTAGTGACCAAGCAGGGTGGATTTTAATTATTGTGGTTACTTTGAGCCCTCTTTCTATTTACCCTAGAATTTTATTTGGCCTTGTGCAGGTAAATTGGTGTGCCTGCTTTATCACGATAAAGCTGATTAATCCTGATTAATCACCGCTATATTCCCAGGTAAAAGTGCAGGTGGGAAAAGAATGAATTAATGTATATATCTGAGAGAGAGGGGAGACAGAAACCTTTTAAAGTCTGTTTAAAGCGTTCAGTAAAGTCTGCTCTCCCCATTCCCTGAATTCACCTCCCTCATATACTGGACCTCTACTCCTCTTTTCATTTCCACTCATTTTTCCTCTTCACTTGCCTGTCCACACTGCATTATCCTTTCAATGGAGTCAAAGAAAAGACTTTAGCTGCAATTGTGTTCCCTCTGTGTGCAAAGATGGTTCCAAATGCGCAGCCTTCCAATTATAGCACATCCCGCTTAACTGATGGTTATTAATTCCTTCAAACTCATTACGGCATGCAAAATAGGTTTTCCCCAAGGGGCGAATACTAATGAAGGAGAAACTTTGCCACACTCTTGTTGCCATCATGGCCCTTTTCTATTGTTGTGCACTTGTGCCATGTTTTACTGTACATGCATTTTGCAAATCATATCTAGAAACTTGTGGTCACAGACTGGGCCCCCCCTCTGTGAATCAAGCAACTGTAAATTGTGGTTTTACAAAAACACTTCATACTCATGCAGACTTAATCATGTCAAAGAGGCAGATATTATCTCCACCTCTGAGCCAGCTAATGCTTTAGTCCTCTATGCACTCCTCTATGCAAGTACGACAGATATATGGGTGGATCTAATTTTCGCGCTGCTGTGGCTTTACTTACTTTTTAGTGGATCAACTCACATTTTATTTACAGCTATTATTTTCCAAGCACGTACATTAACAGAATATTTAAGAAATCACCTCGAGTTATACACAGTGTCAAGCTGTACCCTCCAGAAAGTGTAAGTAAAACATTGAGTCCAGCTTTACTCTGACTTATGGTGAGCCAACAGGGGCAAACCACTGGCTGACCCAAACAAAACACTTCAATCTCTCTGTGTTGTGCCTCACTGCTCCCAGCGGGCTTGATTGATTGAGCTGCCGGCCAATCAGAGCGCATCGATCTAAGTGTTCCCCCATCCCCAATGCCGCCAACACCCATTCATCTACTGCCTGTCAAAAGAATTCACAAGACGATGGTTTTGGCGCAGCCAGCTCCCTTAAACAATACTGCTTAAGGGTTCTTTGTGTGTTCTATAACATTTTGTGAGGTCAAGCCACAAACAGTGCAAATATTTTGATGTTAAACCAGAATTCACATCATCATTTTGTTGAAAAACATGTTGCGAGTTGATAACTGTGTTATAGTTGGTGTTCCAGTGGATTAATAAAAGCATAAGTTCTGTGAAATTATATGATGTTTTAGAAAGATGAAATAAAACAATCCCTTTCTTTGTCTCTCTTCTTTCTTCTAGGGGGAATATTTGAATCCATTGAAAGTGGTCCATCAGGTGCTGAGGAACTAGCTTTTAAGTTTGCTTTAAATACAATCAACAGAAACAGAACACTACTGCCAAACACCACACTCACATATGACATCCAAAGGATAAACATCCACGACAGCTTTGAGGCTTCCCGAAAAGGTAGGCCACTCAGATTGGATCTGTACAATGAACTGCTGTTCTGTTCTGTGAAACCATATGCGTTGAGAGTAAATATATTTCATGTGGGTTTTTATAATTAAATATATTAATTCACATTTTTCACACGTCTGCTGAAATCGCATATTGATCAGATTAACTGAGGGTGGGGGGCATTGCTGGCTAGCTGGTGTGCAAACAGAGAGAATTGATTGGTTTTAGGTAATGAGTTAGTGGTGGTAATGCATAAGCTACTAATACTCCTGGGACAGGTTCACATGCTGAAGTCTGACATTTCTACACCAGGAAAACATCTGAATTCTCTCCTCCTGATTATACACTCCATTAGCACTGCTGCTGTAATTGAGATTTTCCCCCCACTATGTTTGTTAAATGATTACAACAGAGCTGTAACAGCACACAAAAACGAATACTGGTGCTTTTATTTTCAGACTCATTAATAGAAGAATATATTTTAAAAACACAATGTCCTCATATGATAAAAAAACACACACTGTGAAAGGAATTTGAGTTTAATTAATGTAAGAATTATATCTTAGGGCAGAAATAATTTATAGCTAATTAACTAGTTGACATATATTATAGATGTGTCTGCTGATTAATTAATTGTTACATTATAGATCAAATCACTTTGGACCATTGCTAAATGTTGCATTCTCTTTCTAGCCTGTGACCAACTCTCTCTAGGAGTAGCAGCCATTTTCGGCCCCTCTCACAGCTCTTCGGCCAATGCGGTTCAGTCTATCTGCAATGCGCTGGGGGTGCCACACATCCAGACCAAGTGGAAGCACCAAGTTTCAGACAACCGTGACTCGTTCTATGTCAGCCTCTACCCGGACTTCTCCTCGCTCAGCAGAGCCATCCTGGACCTGGTGCACTTCTTCAAGTGGAGGATGGTTACCGTTGTGTATGACGACAGCACAGGTGAGTGCTCCAGAGAATGCTCCTAAGCAGCCATATCCGCTCCCAGCTCTTCACTGCCTTAGTCTTTCTCAAGCCCGAGTGGCCTGACCTGAGGTGTGGGACTTTACACGATTCCCTGGTCTCCGTCTGGTCTGCAGTGCCGCCAAAGCCCCAGGCTGACAGGCCCTGTTAGAACAGCAGGCAGCAAGCGCCTCAGCGGTCAGGGTACATATGCCATATGCCAGGGTTCAACTTAGTAGCCAGCAGATGGGAGATCCTGCCAGATTTCCCAGAGTATTCATTCAAGCTTTTTCCCAGAACTCTACTATATGTAGCCTACAGCCACTGGCCAGTATGATACTGTTCCTTTCACGTGTGTGCTACAACAGGCCCACCTGTTTTGTGCCATGACATTCTACAGCACTCCAGTCAACTCCCTGAGCCAAATCCAGGGGTGGAAATGTAAGGTCGAATTGCCTGTGGCTCTTGTGCTTTGCTGCAGGCATGGAGGTCCTCCTAGCAGAGTTTGAACTTCAGGCTAGAATTGATCCTTGTGTTTCTCAATGCTTGGATTAATTAAGGGGTAAATGGACATGGCTGGCTTTCAGTGGGGTTAATAGAGCCTTGATTTTCTGTCATTGAGGGCTAGAAACAAGAGTGAAACACAAATCGAGGGTCAAAATGAGGGCCATTTGTGCAGGTGTGCTATAAAACTGTGAGATTCATCTGGCCGTTAGAGGGAAAACAATAAAGATGAGTTCGGGTGGTTTCAGGGTTGAGGCCACCTCTAATTTGACTTTATAAATGAGCCATGTTTCTTTCATGTTTACTGCTAAATGAATAGATTATTGGGGCATAATGGTTAAACATGAACAAATACACAAACAAGCAAATCAATGGCCATAATGGTATTTCTCTAATGACTCAACTTTGTAATGGCAGAAACAGAATGGAAGCAGCAGGTCTCAGCCTGCCAACCCAATACTCTGTCATCCTGGTGGGCTTGCTGAGCTTAAAGTTGGGCCTGTGAGGAAGGGAGTGGGTGTGCAGACCGTGTAGAAACTGGGAAGGGGGTGCTTTTTTTTCCTCCCTTGTGCTCTTCTTTCTGTTCCTCTCTCCCTGGTGGCAGGAGAGAGTGACAGTTTAACTTCCCAAACTAAGCATATGAGCCCATCTCCATGACAACATCCTCAGCAGTGGGTACAGTTAAGGGAATAGCCAGAATGGAAATGGAGGTAGCGAGTCTCAAAACACAACAATGCCATTCGACATGGCTTAAAATCTGTTTTTCAAATTGTGTGTTTTTTTAAATTAAGCTGAGGGTTCCTCAGAGAGGAAGGCTGTGGAGCATATAAATACAGACCAGAACAATAAAATGAGACTGGTTTTACAAACAGTACTGAGGTGTACTTTTACTGTGGTGATGTACTGTGTACCTGAAGTGTGTAATTCTTTTATGGTTATATTTTTTAACCATGGGGCTGATGTTTTTAAAATTGTGTTAGTTTAAATGTCAGTGTAGACTGCAGACCAGAGGCTATGTGTACAGACGACAGAACATGATAGTGTATCAATAGTCACAGGGGATGGAAATGATGTGGTATATGATGAATGTGAAATATATTTAAAATGTATACAGAAATAAATAATGTCCTGTAGCAATTACTGCAAACTGCAAAAAATATGTGAGTAGAATCTGCTGGTTCTGTGAGAGCTGCAGGAGGAAAAAAATGAATTACTTTTCTTAGTGCACTTAAAGTAAGCATATTTGGAACTTCTGCTAGTTGTGACCACTACAATTATCCTGAACCATGTTTGTCTATGAATGTTGCTGCTGACTTTGTGTTTGTGCATGCCTGTGTGTGTGTGTGTGTGTGTATGTATATATGTGTGAGTGAGTGAGTGAGTGTATATATGTGTGTGTGTGAGAGTGAGTGTGTGTGTGTGTGAGTGTGTGTGTATATGTGTGTGTGTTAGCTAAATACACTTCAGAATTGGGACGAGAGCTTGAATTGAGACGAGCACTGCTGGAGCGCACCCAGGGTCTCCCAGGACCCCTTCAGTAATCTGTTTCAATTTGATCTGTGCGAGTGCACCAAACCAGCAGCGCCATTCACAGTAATGAAGGAGCTAGCCCATCATACGCTCGGCTAGCGCTCACAAGATTGTTTAGAGAGTCACACTGCCATTTTTCCTAAGTGGCATGATAATTTAAGACTTCTGCATTCATGCTTTAATAAATGCTTTGATAATTTCATCTATAAAAGTGCCATTTTCACAAATACTCTTAATGACATTTTGATAAAGACTCTCACTATATGGGCTGCATGCAGTAATATGGCGTTTTAAATCTGCGTATGATTATAAGGGTGGTAAAATCGCATCGATTTCAATTACCCCTTAAAGGACTTAATAAAACAAACTGTCCTTGAATGGCAGCCTTACCTTGGTGGAATAAGTGGTCTAATAAGATGTTTGCACTTTATGTTAAAGAGACAGCACCTTATGGTAATTGGAGCAGTGTAATTGCAATATGTGTGGAACTCTGACAAGGTGTTTAAAGGTATGCCAGGCATGACGCTGGGACACAGATGTTTTAGATGTCTTTGCTAAATGACTCTTGATTGTGTTTGCTGCACAGTTTAGAGCAGGACGCAATGGAGTGCTCTCTTTACCTTCATCTGTCAGTGCAACAGACTGCTTGCTCCTAGCTCGAGTACTGCTGAATATAGAAAAGCGATTGAGAAATTACGGAGCGGATGTATGTGTGCATGTGTGTAATTTCCGCAAAGCGGAATGCCTGTGCCTTTCACGCTGCCCATTAAAACCTTTGACCGGAAACTTGTTTTAATCCTCCTGCAATTTGTTCAAGGCATTTAATTGAACATAAATAAGCCCACCCATGCAGCAAGGGCTACATTAACCTTGACCTGCTTGTCTGGAACACTCTGAGTCACGGGCTGGCTCTCTGTGTCCTTCCCATATCCCAGAGTGCGACTCTATGCCATCGATGCCAAAAGGAAGAGCTGTTCATCTTGCACCTCTGACTCCGGAGGGATAGTTGCTTTGGTGGGGGGGCTGAAGTGCTGGCTCTATCAGACAGGCCGCTGTTTTAGGGAGTTTGGCAGGGAACACTTGAGCAATGCAGCCCATCCACAGATATTTATCACAGGCCGTTATGTTTCACGCACAGGAGACTCCCAGACGGGGCTTCTAATAAACGCTTTGAGCGGATGAAATATTCATGCTGAGTTAAATACGGATCCAGGAGCAGTCAGGAAGCATTAGACACAGTCAATACAGATCAGCACTGACAGTTGCTCTTTTTCTTTTCTGCTCCTGCCATGTTTTTTTTCTGTGGGCATGCCCCTGCCCACTGCTGGGGAGAGAGGGCAGAGGGGGTGAGCAGCCATGACAGAATGGCAGCACAAAAGGCAGAGATGAACGAGCAAACATGAACTGATGATGTAAGGGAACTGAAGCAGGTGGAGTCACTTGGTGACTAACTGCAGAGCACTGATCTGTGGCGTCACAGTGGGGGCAACCCTATATATCTTAAACAACATAAATCAAAGAGTGGACATCAGAGCAATCTAAGATAAAAAAGACTCAATATTGGAGAAATACAGAGCAGAATTAGATGTTCAGCAGTAACAGCTGCTTCTAATTCTTCTAACTCTTAAGTGAATGCACCCGCTGCTGACACAGATGTTCAACTGCGCACAAAGCTTCTATAACCTCCATAGAAAAGCTGTGCTTAGAAAAGGATGCACTGGAGCAACTTCACATGAGCCTAAAGTCTCTCTGACTAATGGTATCCTTGGCTATAGGGGTAGAACGTCCCAATAGAATAGACTGTGAAACAGTGGAATAGTGTTCTGGAGTGATGGAGCCCCACCCAATATCTTGGGAAGGAGTTGGGGTGGTGTTTTGTGATCCAGAACTAATGATCCAGCATCAGTACCTGACCTTACTTGACCTCAGAAATGCCCTTGTGACTGAATGCAATCAAATTCTAAGGCCCACCATTTATTCCAATGTGTAGAGTAGAGTAGAGTAGATGCTTTTTTCTGCAGCAAAGCTATATGTAATAACAATAGTTAATTCATGGCATCACTCCAATGGTATGGTTAATTTGGAATGTTTTCTACCTTTAATCACACATAGTGAGTCTAATTGTCAACCGCTACTGAATCTCATGTCTACTGTGCTCAGTGTCCTGTTGTTAGCTTGCAGCAAGGTACTGCTGAAGGTTCCCATCATCAACTGGAGACAGGGAGATGAGTTAATGAAAGCTAATATCAAAATCATATCTGTCCTGGAGAAAAGGACAGAACTTAATCTGGCATGCTGCCAGTGGCCAAATGCAGGCTAGGGATGCTGCTAAATGGGATGCAGGCAGTATAGGGATGCTGCTAAATCACTTGCTGAATCACACTTCTTCTACTGTGATGGGTGACCTTCATAGTTATCTAGTTGTGAGCTGCCCCAGGCGCTTAGGATAAGCTTGTAAGGCACACACTCTGATGCTAGTGAGTTGCCTCAGAATAAAATGCCTCATGATGTGAAGTAAGCAAGTGTGACAGCATTCTTAAGGCAATCCAGCCATCACCAGTTGTTCGACTGATAACGAGGCAGCTTACTGAGACTAAATCAGAAAGCTTCATGATGTTTCTGTATTTTGGAATTCTCTCCATCTTTCACCTGTGCTCCAGAGTGACAATTGATGGACAGGGAGGTTCTGCTGTGTAAGAGCAGGCCAGAAGCTTTAGCAGCCTGAGAAAGTGCAAATCAGGAGAGAGAGAGAGAGAGAGAGAGAGAGAGAGAGAGAGAGAGAGAGAGAGAGAGAGAGAGAGAGAGAGAGA
>JBBPCW010000006.1:11399114-11415322 GCA_037974425.1 Phenacogrammus interruptus
ACACACACACACACACACACACACACACACACACACACACACACACACACACACACACACACACACACACAGTCACGCATGCACACATACAGCCATGAGCAGCAATTCCTCTAATCAAAGATTCCTCTGTGCGCAGAAGCCTCTGGCGTCGCAGGCCTGGGTGACAACAGCATTGATGCACAGTGAGCCGAGCTCTCCAGTGGGAAGGCTTCCGTTTGTGTATGACTGGACACTATTGATCAGCCAGTCACTCTGGGTGTGGCGTTCAATACATTTGGGTAGTGCAGGCATCAGATGTGATTAAAGAGAAGGAGAGCAAGTGTCCGTATGTTGATCTGCTTTCTGTTCGTCAGTGCAGGATTCTCCCCATCGCTCCACACTGCAGCCGCTCTATCACCTAATCGCTCGCTTATCACTGTGCGTGAGGAGACGCTCTGTCGCCCTCTGAAGATGGCTTATTTATTCACACAACAGAGCAGCCTAGAATATTAACTCCCAGCAACATTCTCTTCTGTTTTTCCACTTTGTATCTGGCTTTGTTTCAGGACAGTGTCTCATATAAGCTGCAGGAATCATTAGCAGGAGTTTAATTTTGATGATTATCATTCTTTACTTAAAAATAAATATTCTCTGTCCACAAATGCATTCTTTTCTAGCTTCATAGAATGTGGGTGAAAATCCCCTTCAGTCTAATGAGGATTTGTAGGATTTGTTAAGTGTCCTGTGTAACACTGAATCCAGTTCGACAGCGATGAACTGGAGCTAATGAAAAGCAGACACATTGAAAATGGCAGTGAGAAATCTGCCAGCATTTTTCCCAAGATTTGTTGAGCTTGTCTAATTTTTATATAAATTGTTTCAGCAAACATTGGTACACTTACACATATGAATACATTTGTCGTTGAATTAGTTGTATTTGGTGGTAAACAGGGTAAAAAAGAAAAGGGTAAAAGGGGCGTTTGGCTGACGGCTTCAATCAGAGAGACTAACAATCATTAGTTACAGGGACAGTCCCCCTGGAGCATTAAGTGTCTTGCTCAAGGACACACAGTGGTAGAAAGCGGGGGTTTGAACCTGCAACTTTTGGTGCATCAGGTTCACAGGCATGTGTTTCACCATCTAGGCCATAATTGTATATAGGTGCATAAGCCTTTTAGAGGCTATAATTAGATGAAAGGGACAGTGGCTGTTATTTTGTGCTTTTGCCTCATTAAAAGTGCTTTTATGAGAGTTTTCTTCTGATAGCACAAATACTGGCAGGGCATTGTTATAAAGCCATTAATTATCTGACAGTAAATATTGACTTGATGATTATAAACTGTATTTAAAACCTTGGGCATCTTGTTATATATTTGATGTTAACATGGCTGTTTCTCTGAAATGCCTATCTGACAATATCAAGCTAAATTGTGGTTTATTTTTACCATTTTAAACATTCTGAATCACCACGACTAAGACTAATTGGTAATTTGGTAGATAACCAGCAACATTGTCAACCCACCATCAGTGCAAACTGTCTGTAGACCTTTTATAATTAGTGCCTCTTTTGGTAAATCTGCCCCAACTCTGAGGGTTCAGACAGGAGAAGTGTGTTTTGGAGAATTTCTGACCAGCAACAGTAAGGTGTGGTGTAGAGCTTCTGTGCTGGCACACAAAGGATCATAACAAATCCTGCATTAATAATTTCAGGCAGCATCACATAGTAATCTGTAATCTGAACACTGATTGTGGTCCTGCTGAAAACGATCTGTTGCTGAGGATAAGATTGGTTTCATTTCTTTTTACTTTTCTTTTTACTTCCATTGCTCTCAGAGTAATGGTATTTTTGCAGAGCCGTTGGTATTCCAGAGTGTTCCTTCTCGTTGCTCCCCACTGCACCCACTTTTTCAGGGTGTTTATGTTTCAATCAAAGGAGCCAAAGCACTGTGACCGTGAGCAAGCCATGCAGCCCCCATCTCGCAAATAAATACTGCACTGTTATACAGGCCCAGCTCAGCTACCTATACAGTGAGACAGCTCCAGGCTCAGGGGAACACTAGCCTACTTTATGGAAGTATAACCTGAAATGCATGTTTTTGAAAGAGGGACTGCAGTTTCCTATCCTACACAAGCACACATCCTTGTCCCTACTACCCAACGGGGGCTGGTAAAACCAGAAAAGTCAAAGAAAAAAGAATTTAGTTTTGATGGGATAGAACAATGAAGGATCACAGATGAAGGATGTTTTCAGGGTAATGTAAGAGTTTGGCATTACCATCCATATTAATTAAGCATTTTTTCTTTATTATGAAAGATATAGAGTGGTCTTTGTACATATGTTCATATTTTGTCATTTTGGCTTGAAAATACATCAGCTTTACATTTTCTAATTTCAAATCCTAAATTTTGAGTTGTGGTGCCACTGTTGTGTTGATGCCAAATCTCAAACTGGCCCACATTTAATCATTGCTGGTACCTGGTGTTTGTCCTGTAAAGTCACTTTAACTCCACAAGGAGGATGGACTGGACTGCTAGGCTTGTGACATGGGTATAATAAAAACATCCTGTCATTGTCTTGAGGTCAGTTGTTGCTGGATACCGTGCATTTGACTTTGCTCTGATCGTGCATCAGTTAACAAAAAGCAACAAAAAACATAGTATATCCACTGACTCCTGAGTAATGGTAAACCATGTAATGGTAAATCATGGGTACTAGTGATGCTCTGATTATCGGCCGATAATCACATTTTATGACTCGATCGGTACTCGTTAAACTTGCCCGATCTTAGCAGCCGATCACAATTGATGACGTCAATGCGTGAGGGCGTACACGACGAGTGGGGATGTAAATGTTTTGGTGCCACAGTCATGTCATTGCCGGTGTGGAATTACTGCGACGTTTCGAGAAACAATGAAAAATTCGCTATTTGCCGTTTATGTTCCAAAGAAATCTCACGTGGAGGCGCATTGTCCAAACATTTAATACAACATTTAATTCAGTATTACTTTATCTGAAAAAAGTTAATGGTGCTCAGAGAGCTTACATATCAGTTATATAAACTTGAAGCATCAGAAACGGCATTGGTATCGGCCGATCACCATGACAAAAAATTGGTACTTGGTATCGGTGGCAAAAATCCTGATCGGAGCATCCCTAATGGGTACACACCTGAATGTCAACTTCTGCTTCCAAACTTCCACATCCTGTAATGTAGTAATCCAGCTGTTGTGGTCGGAGTAAACATGGGCCTCTTTTTAATGGGTACGCAGATTCCTGGAGCTCAGTGTCGGCCAAGAGCAGGCTCTGGTGCCAGTACCACATGCTGCTTTGAGTTAGGCTGAAACACCAAAAGAAAATCAGCCAGTGCTGTGATAATACAGCTGCCATGCTTTGGTTCTTTGGCCTGCGTGAGGCTATGCTTCACATTGCCATGGTGGACTTGCTCTGTGAGGCTGAAATATAACATGGCAGGGCCACCACCATTCTCTCCCAGCTTCCATATCCTTTTTCACACTACAGTTGACAATCTGGGACCTCTGGAAGCCATGACTTTAGACTTCAGCACTTTAACAATTCATAAAAGTGTTGAAATCAATCAGAGCCGAGGAGATTTATTAAATCTCTCACTGCAGGCCGGGAGAGGGAAGCAAGAATGAGGCGTAAAATAGAGGAAGGCGTAAAAAAGAAAAAAAAAAAGGCATCAGGGGTAATACTCACATTGGCTGACACAAGGGAAAAGCAGCTTTTAAAGTGTTTAGCTTTAATTTCATTCAGGAGTGACATAATTGATTTTAATGAGATGTTTATAGAGTGAAGTGGCAGTGTTGCTAAATCATTTGCCAGTCTGCCTGTTGGGCTGTGCTGAGCCCTGCGCTGGGGAAAAGAACAGCACACTCCAGCTTATGCAGCCAAAATTCACTAGGATCCTTTCTCTCTCTCCTCCCAAATGTGAGCAGCCAAATTTGACTAGGATCAAGTATCTTTTCCTGTCTCTCTCTCTCTCTCTTCCCGCCTTTCCCTCTGCCTCTATTGCTGTCTTGTCTGATTTAAAGCTACTATGAAGTCTCTTCAACAAAATGTTTTCTAGAAAGAGATATGTGAATTGGAACGTTTTTTACATTTGCCTCTGTGCTGTAGCGTTAAGATCCAATTGTGTAGCACTCAGTCTGTTCCCTTGCTGCTCTCAGATGGCTGCTGGTTAGATGTGAGACTGTGCTGTAGTGTTAGCCAGGCTGGTGGATCCGTAGGACTTTGATGAAATTCTGAACACAACAAAGCTCACCTCCCAGAAGAGAATTCCATGCACCTTGTGGGCTTTGATTCTGCACCCCTTGCTCTGCCCAGCAGGAGACACACACACACACACACACACACACACACACACACACACACACACACACACACACACACACACACACACACATCCAGACACAGAAGAGAGAATGGCAGTGTGTTCAGTATTCAGAAGCAGACCTTGTCTCCTGCTCCTCTGGTGTTATTACTTATTTATTATTCATGATGCGCGTGTGGTGCTCATCGACTCTGCGCCGTGACTGACTGTGACGTGCGCTTGCTGCAGATGGGCGATGACGATGCCCCAGAGACTCGTCAGCGTTTCCTTTGACAGTCCGATAGACGCCTGTCCTCTGGGACCTTCTGGTGTGACTGGTCATGCAGTGGTCAGGCTTGGGATGAATTGGGAGTGGGTGTGTTGGAGGCGGGGCCTTGGGATAGAGTGTATATGTGAAGTGAAACCATGCCATGCCTGCCCGTTACAGCGCTTTCCCCATGTCCTCGGACCACCGGCTGCCACTTTCCACTCCAGTCTGGCTCTGATTGATTGACAGGCCAAGCGCGGGGAACAAATGATTATGAAGCTGTGTACTGTGTTAGTGCAAGGATGATTGACAGCTCTTCCACATCCTTCCACACACACACACACACACATGTGCCCATGGCCCTCACCTCCAGCATTCCTGTCCAGCAGCTGGTGGCCAGAACATTACCTCCTTCTTCGCCTGGCCCAGAGGTGAGCACAGGGCCCCTGCAGCACTTTCACACCCTCTCTCTTTCATCAACACTCTCTCATGGGCAGATTATTAATATCACACTCTCTCCTCCCACCCTCGGCCATCAGGGAGCCTTGTCAGAGGCAGCACCGGCATGCAGGGTGTGAGGAGACTCTTTATCTGCCCATTTTAATAGACTCTTGTCCTACAATACCTGCCTCAGCTTTTGTAGCACAGTCAGAATGCAAGACAGGCCTTTTAGGAAAGTAGATTACTCACTTTGTCCTCAAAAATTGTGTCATAATTAAAAATAGGTTTTTTTTTTCATGCCACACAATGTTCTACTAATGCAAACTGGCATGCTTTCATGACATTGTTGCTGTTAGAAAGCCTTCTTTATAGAAAAATATCTTAAACCTTTTTGAAAATATTCGAATTGCCAAAAAAAAGTAGTATGGCAGTGACTTTTTTAATTTATTAAGCTTAATCCAGTTTCCAGGGCAGATGTGACTTGCAGCATTTTGTTCATGGTTTTGTATGTGGTGATGTGCCTAAAGCTTGTGCTAGGGGAAAGAAGTTTGCTTTAATAAAGGGGCTGCACGAAGAAACAGGTTGAGTCAACCTACCTGCAATTTTCAGCCATGCTGATTTGCCTTTGACTGGTATCAGCACAAACACGCAAACATCCCCCCTGAGCGATTCCTCCATATTATTACAGCGGACCTGTCTTTAGTCCTAACCTTGCAGACAGACAATCAGAGAGAAAAGCTGGAAAATGACAGGTTTGTCCATGATTTATTCAACAGGACAGCAATTTCTGACGCACCCCCTAGGCACGATTTCCATACCAACAAATGCTTGGAGCTGTTGTGATTGCTTTTCAATCATCCGAGACAAACACTAATTAGATTTTTTTTCCTTTTTTGGCCTGTGGAATGAGAGGTTTCTGATATTGGAAGCATGCAAGGCTGTCTGGCAGTCAACCGCCACACACTTGTATCCGTGCCTCTTGCCCATCTGTTAATGCTATTGTTTTCCATGGAGCCAGCAACAGCTGGACTGTCCTTTGTAGTTTCAGTTGTCATGAACAAGTAGTGACTTCATTGTTTTGACAATGTCTTCTATAGTCTGGGTCGAAAAAACCCCAGTACCAACTCCAGGTAACCAGCAGAAGCAGTTTTGCTGAATGTGTCTGTGTGTCTGTGTGCTTATACCTCCAGACGGACGCTGCTCTAATGTATGATGCTGTGCATGTGGTGGCTGTGGCTGTTCAGCAGTCTCCCCAGATCACGGTCAGCTCACTCCAGTGCAACCGCCACAAACCCTGGCGCTTCGGCAACCGCTTCATGACTCTCATCAAAGAGGTACAGTAAAAGGCCAGCAAATGTTTTTTTTTTTTATGTTGCTGATCTGTGTGTCCTGTTTATAAGGTTTGTCTAAAAGCTTGGTCACCCTAGCACCAGTGTGTACAAATCTGCTCCTGGAGGGTAGGATTCCAGCACACTTCAGTAGTTTTTATACTCAAACAGACTCCCTGAATCTGGCAATTAACAGAAGAGTTGATCTAGGAAGTGTGGTAATCAACAAAAACCAGCACCACCACCTCCAGGACTAGAGTGCACCCCTGTCCTAATGTTTTCACTCTTGCAAATGGGACTGGTTGATGGTCTCAAAGGAACTTGTTGCAATCGAGGGTTTTGTGTCACAAACTTCCAAAGTGAAATTAAAAAAAGTGTCCAAGCTTCAAGCCCCAAGTTCAGCTTTGGAGAAGCAGGCAAGTTCACACTGTCAAGTAACAACATGTTTGTTTTGGCTCTATTGACCTCTGCACTTCCCTTGCTCTAGCAGCAGATCCCAAATAGAGTCTGGATTTTAGCACAGTATACGGATGATATTTCATATTCTCATGGATTGTCCTGAATTCTTGTGAAATCCAATTCTAGACACTAAATGAATGTCCCAGAATCCAAGCATTTCCAAATTATTTCTTGTTTCAAATTGTTGCGTTTACCCAATGGAACAATCTGTGTACAAAGATATATCTACAAAAAATATCTGGTTTAGATTACTTTCACCATATGGCCCATTCTTTTAGAAAGGTGCAATACTGGTGACGTTTAATTAAATTCAGTTTTATTTTATTTATATGTAGCCTTTTGCAACTAATGCTGTCACAGAGCAGCTTTACTGAATCCAAGTCCATATGCTACGGACTCCCTAAAGCTGAAGGGATGCATCCTCCTATGGTCGACTCAAGACAGTGAGGCAGAGGAAGGCAGTAGGCATTACAATAACTGAGCAGATTAGCTTCTGTAAACATCTACCTACCTGATTATTGCTACTTCCTCTGAAATGAACAAAAACATTTTGCAGGGTTGAGATGACAAGCTATTTCCCAACCCTACTCTAATTTAATGTTTGTAGTTGGTGAGGTAGCTTTCTAGCTATACTGTAAGCCATGGCTGGGATAGTAGCTGAAATATGACACTAAGTCCCACCTTAGTTACATTGTTTTCACAATGAAATAAAAGCTGCATATACCTTGTGTGATTACAGTTTAAGGAGAGCGTCTCTGGATGACCATGAACTCTCCTCCGATTGCTACTAATTATTCACCCTCATGCTGGTTTGAGAAAAAAGTGGGGTGTCTAATCCGAACCCTCCCTGTCATTTAAGTGCAGGATTTTGCAGGCTATATTTAGGCTGCCTAAGACCCTGGGCTGTATTCTCTATGTGATATCACAGCCAGCCCCTGCTTTGGCTCAGACTGCTGCACTGTGCAGGATTCTGACACATTAAAGCACAAAAGGCCTGCTTGCCTTCGACTGCAGCAGTGATCAGTCCAAATCTCTCTACTCAGTGGGCCGCCCTCTCTCTGGTCCTCCCTCCCATCCTCTTTTGGATCCTTTTTGTGCTGAACTTCAAGCGGAGACCATGAACTGTAAGCCCAGGCAGTAGTGTGGAGTCGACCAAAAGGGTCTGCTGTTTAGTCCTAGACACCTGCTCTCAGAGCCCTCTTTGAACACAGTGGAGCTCTAATCTAGACTGACGCCCTGCATCAGTTAAAGACACAGCTTGTATGTGTAAAGCATACACTGGCTTTAACATGACACATCACAGAAATGGATTTCATTAAACCAGATACATGTTTTACATAAGTAATATAGAAAGCTACAGAAAAGGCAAAATGACAATATTTCTCAATATAGCGAGAGGCATAGCGAGGCAATGAATAGACACTCATAAGAATAATACACATTTAAAAAAAAAGGAGCACTAACACACAGCATGAAGAAATGGTTCTTATACATGCTCCTAGGTCTCCTTCTTTGCCTCCGAAATGAGCCAAAACCCAGAGGAGTCCCCTAAAAATACTCTTAAACGTGCGTCTTTGTCTGTGCGTGTGGGTCATTGTTCTTCGTCAGAGTGTGTATGCGCATGTGTTTGTGTGTGTGTGAGTCTGAGAGCTTTTCTGGTTTCTGCTTTGTGACCTGCTTGAAGGTGAGCTGTATGTTCCAATGAATAATGAATTTCCCTGTTTTGCCAAAGAGGGATGGGTTCTTCTTGGCTGGCGGTGCCTGGTCATGATGAATATTTCTCTCACACCTCCAGGCCCACTGGGACGGTTTGACCGGACGGATAAATTTCAACAAAACCAACGGCTTGAGGACAGATTTCGATCTGGATGTGATCAGCCTGAAGGAGGAAGGACTGGAGAAGGTAACTGTGTCAAACCTTCTATAAGCAACATGCTAAAGCATTTATACAATCTGGTGTGCAAGCACACACATTCATATCGTAAAAATAACACACACACACACACAAAACATGGCAGAGCTCTTCATTATGTGGACATCGTTCTCGGGTACATAGAGTGCACACTTGCACACCTACACACTGACACGCACACACACACACACACACCCACGTTCGTCGTTTCACACAAGAGTTTCCCTCTCAGCCGCCTGTGACCTCCCATCTCGCCGACGCATGTGTCTGCACCTCCATGAATAATTTACTCTATTAATAAAAAAACCCTTCAGAAGCCCTCCAGCCTCATGAAGACTGAATTAAAGAGTTGATTTGCAATTACAAACTACAGCTTAGGCGCTTTCTGAAGGCATCTGAAGCACTTTGTTTTTGAATGGGTGAGAGTGTGTGGCCCTGCTGTGCTCTCTCTGTGGAGCCCACAGCCCTCAAGAGCATCCTCAGGATTAATTGTGCCAGGTCTGAGAAGGAACACCATGCATTCTTCAGCCCATCAGGGTCTTTCTTCTTTGTCTCTCCAGACAAAATAACATGTTAGGCCATACGTTACTTTCTGTATGTTCCCTTACGTAGCCACCTTGTCACACTATAATTAGCTCAGACATATTTTTATATGCAAAAGTTTAGCTACCACCAGGCTGATAACCTTAGAAAGAAGTTCATAATTAACCTGTATTTGCATGGAACAAATTTCACTATATAATAATTTCTGCTGCTTTTAAAGCACAATTACCATTTATTTGCTGATTTTAATACATCAGGAAAAAGTTATAACAGACTAAAATGTAACATGTGAGAAGTTTCCAGCACCGTTTCTGTTAATGTAGAAAATTACAGAGGATAATAGATCATATGCTGATCCTTAACAGCCATTGACTGACCATTACAAAGCAAAATATATATATATTTGAACACTTCCTGTTTGCAATTTTCACTTTTCAAAGTATCTATCGACTTAACAGTAGTTAAGAAGAAAGACAGTATTTGGAAAGAAAACCACTGAGAAAATATGGTCAGAAACTGGTATGCAAAGCAAACCCTGCCATGGAAAGAAAAGCAGTTCTCTTAGAAAAACATCAACTTGTGTAATTTGCAGGGACAGCTAGTATACACAGCCCTCCCTTTCTTTAAAAAAAAAAGTTAAGGTTATAATTAACATCCACATCAATTTAATTGCTGTTATCAAACGACTAGTAGCTAATCATTTTGGATCTACAAAAAAGCTGTTGATTCACAAAGCTATTTGCAATTGACTGTTAAATGTGCTCTGACAAATAATATGTAATGAAATGCCCACTGCATTTGTTCTCCGTTTATTTTTACATTATTTAATTATGTAATCTCCTCCCAATCAGGACAAGTAGGACCAGGTTTGACTGACTGCTAAAAGCCTGCATATATACAAATATGAACATAAAGCCAAATTGTGTGTTTAATGCAGAAACTTTTAATTTGCTTTGTTATAATAGCTGCATTAGCTAGCAACACACTACTGTGATGAAGTCATAGCTGTACATGAACATTAAGAGCCAATAGCATGGAAATTTGCATCTAATAACTGCTTGTAACAGACATTCAAGTAAGGAGTGGCGTTGTAATGATTTGTCACGTCCTGTTTATGTGGTAATTGAACTGTTTCATTGCACTGTGAAATTTAGTGATTGCACTGTTTGCTTATTAAAGCTGTGCTAATTAACATTTAACCAAATATGATCAGTAGTTAGCTAGACGGCTCATTTCATTGTTTCGTTCCTATAGTTAAGAAAGGTCAAATGCTATAGTTTTTTTGTGTGTGAGAGCTATAGACAGTTGTTATTAGCTATTATGTATTGATAGGTTAGTCCTTTCATCCACAGACGACTAACCATTGATAAGGGTACTTCTGCATACAGTAGTATGCTGATGAAGGTTCTTCTACACAGAGCTTCTCTCATATTGTAGCATTCTTTCCTACTGAGGAATTTGCCATTTTGATACAGCTCCCGAAAAAAATAAGAGACCACTGCAATTTATTTTTAAATCGTGAGTATGACAACCATTCCATGCCAGTGTCACCTCAGGAGATCACCTAAATCATATCTTATTTAATGAGGAAAAGTATATAAAAACACTGCTGTAATCAACACTCTTGTCTTGCAATGTGACCAGTTGGAAGTGCATTAAAGATAATTATTACCATTTTTAAAGAGTGAACTGTGACGTCACAGTCAGCGGCCGCTAGACGCTGCCATGCGGGACTCTCATTATGACATGGCTGTGGGTGTTCCCCGGCTGGATTTAGCAATAAGTACTAGTAGGTTTTCGTTTGTTTTTGGACTGTGTACATTAAGTTTTAAACATTCATGAGTTCTTGTTTTGGTGGTCAGTTCTCCCTCACAGTCCCCTTGGTGTGTACCTGTTCTTTGCTTTTGGTTTCTGTTAGTGTTTCGGCCATTGAGCCTTTTCTTGTGTTTGGTGTTTTGGAAAATAAATGGGAAAAAAATGGAAATCTGCACCTGCGGCTCAATCCCAGACTGGTACATGCCGTATGTGACATGAACAAGAGATTTATTTTCTTTGAATTATTCAATTTCTGCAAACACTGCATTTCTCTTATTTTGATGTATTGTCATTTCCTGTAAAATTATGCTTTAAATAACAACATTTTTATTTGGAAATTAGGAGAAATATTGCCAGCAGTTCTTAAAAACTAAGGCAAAGCTGTTAAGTTCAATACTTGCACCTACAAAAGATAAAACCTGAGAAAATGAACATTTTTGCAGTGGTCTCTTTTTTCTCTGAGATGTATTTTCCTATAATCCCCCTGCAAAAAAATGAATACATCTACTAACGAGTTGAACACATAGACAAATAAAATCATCCCTCCATGGTCAACAACCAAAATTGCCCTCTCACTCCCGGTCAACAAATGAAATTAACATGTGTGGTAAATAAAAATGACCACTTTTGGTATAAAAGCGGAAACCCCGGAATGTGCTATATGTTTGTTGTGAATACACTCATCAAGGTCACCACATTTTCTCTGCAGATTGGCACATGGGATCCTGTAAGCGGTCTGAACATGACAGAACACCAGAAAGGAAAGGCAGCAAATGTCACAGACTCACTCACCAACAGAACACTCTTCGTATCCACTATACTGGTAAATATAGTCTTCTTTGTGCTATGTCTTTTCACTTGTTCAGAGAGATTTTCATCGGTTTTCTTTCTTCCTGTTTCCACACTAGTTATTTCTTATGTTGAGGTGCTGCCATCCTTGGTGTTAGCCATTTTACATCCGATTATTAACTGTATTTGACATTAGGTTTGATGGTCTGACTGGTCTGAGATTTCCTTATCCAAGAATCAGAATGTTGTCAGTTGTATTTTTTCTTTGAGATCAGAATATGGACCTACTTCATTATCATTTCTAGCATATAAAGTCTACTTTCGTATCATTTTATGTAGTTTAAACATGTAGTATATAAACTGACATCTTGTGCAGCTGTGCACAAAATCATGCAATAATCATGCATACTTAGTCGACAAATTCTCTCTCTGCATGAGTCATCGAGAGAAAACAGAACAGCAAAATCAAAGCAGTTCAACAATTATTCCAAAGCAAGCTGTCAAAATGTGAAATATCAATATTAGCTAAACAGAAGGCAGTTGTTGTCACAAGATCCTGTTGTTCAGTGACTGTGCATATGGGTAATATTTTAATATTTTAAGGCCTGACATAGCAGAGATAAAGAGAAAAATAAAGAGAGAGGGAGACAGAGGAAGAGAGAGATGAAAAGGCAGAAAGCAGGCAATAGGCCATATATCTTACTCTAGCTTTAAATTCAAAATACCTGATTTACTTCACCATTTATTGCACATCCAGCTCTTAGACCAGCTTCATCTTTCAATAATGTCAGTAATGGAGCTTTTGCTGAACATGTATCATATATGCAACCTTGCTCCTTACACAGTCATTACTACAGTTCTTAATCAGTGCAGTCATTTTCAGTGGTGTGATACAAGTAATTTGTTAATAGAACCTCTCTCTGAATAAGAAATTATTAGCAGACATCCATGCTTTTGAAATTTCTGCCCTGTTACATCACTTGCAGACTGTTAGCACAAGGCCGTTCTGGTCTTCACTGGCTGCTTGAGACCTTGTCAGTTTTCATAGGAGCAAGGAAAAATAGAAACAATCTTGGCTACAAAGGGGTGTGGTGACTCAGGGCTTGATGGAAACAAGCCTAGTAGGGAGTTTAAACAGATACTTGCAGGAGCCATCATCAGGGTCACCTACAGTGCTGCCCCTGTGCCAGAACTGAAGCAGCTCCAATTAAAGGTGAAAGAGAATTATGAGGCAAGAGTACAGAATATCCTTTTTAAAACTATGCTCAGTTTGTCTGTTTTAGTTGCATATTCTTTAAGGGGGTTGTGGAGGTATGTGCTGCAGGAGTGGAGAAAACAAAGGAGCGTTTCAAGAGCAACACCAGCTTCACAACATCACATGACAATGTTAACCCTATTCCAGTCATTCCAGTTTCCCAGTGGGAGGTACTCAATAAATGTGCTTTGTCCAAAGCAGGAGAAACAATTAATTAAAACAGAATTCTGTACTTGGTTTCTTATTTACCCTTCACGCTCGATATGAGCAGTCAAATCCTCACCCTCTTCAACAGGCGCCTGAGGATCAAAGGTGTCACAAATGAGAGGGGGAAAGATAGATGGGAGGGAAAGAGGGGGGTGCAGGTCTAAGTGATGAAAGCCAGTCTTTGCATGAAACTTTAATGTGCTCAGGTTTGCTGGAACCTCTATTGTGCAGTTGCTCGGTGGAAAGTGTTTTTAATGGGCCAAGAGCAAATGCAAACAAGCTGGAGCTTCACTCACAGGAAGTGTATGATCAAGAACACTCGCAGGAAGTGTATGATCAAGAATATCTGTCTGTCTGTCTGTCTGTCTGTCTGTCTGTTTGTCTGTCTATCTCTTTTTCCCTCTCTCTAATTATCTCTCTATCTGTCTGTCTGTCTTTAAAACCTCTGTGATATTAAAAACAAGAACCGACTGTAAAAAAAATAGCCACATTAGTCTCAGCTGTTCGAGTCATCAAGCTGTATTTAGTGTCTTTTCTAGTGTATTTTTCTTATTAATATCCCTCAGCGTAGTCTTATTAAGCAACACAGGACCCCGCAATCAGAGGCGAGTGGCTCATTCTTGTTAATTGTAAGTGCTGGAGGGCTATTGCTGAACAACACGCAGGAACACAGCAGTGCTGGTGATCAATGAACCTAAAATAAATGTTTAAAAATGACTCAAACGAACCAGTATCATTTGTTCTTTGTAAGACACAAAATCTATTTTGTAATTTGTTAGAGAAGAATAGGAGGATGACTTTGCATCTCTGCCATGTACAGAATGCTTTATTGGTTTATTTAAGTTTGTCTGACTGAGTGGTCTTTATTTCTTCCCTCTGTTCGTTTTAATTAAAGATGCAGTAGCTTTTCATCTTCTGAGATGTTAGCAAGCAATAGTGTTTCTGTAGGACATTAACATGACCATGTACCTTTGTCAAGTACTACACCCTCTTGCCACTACAAGACTCATTTTGCACTGTCTACATTGCCAGCCCAGGTAAACTCTTTCTGCCTGCACTTCACCTGATAATCTGCCTGTGCAGTTTAATGAGATAAAACTGCATATAGAGCTCAGTGTTTTAATGAACCTCATCAGAACTTCATGCTATAATTTTAACCAAGACTAGTCTTCATGTGAATGGAGCTTATTACTGCAGTGAATTCAAAATCTTCAGAAGTGTGAACACAAGTTAAAATAACAAAGTCCCACTGTAAGATTGATACAGAAACTCACATAGCTGTGCTAAAAATAATCATGAGTTATCCAGAAAATGGATGTATAGTTTGAAATGACTCAGATTTGGATTCAATACCTAGAGGGACTTGAAAGGCGACAAATGGGTGGGGGGCGGAATGAACACAGAAGTGAGCATAACTGCATTAACAAAAGAAATGTTGCCTAAAGCTTTATACCAAATCTGATGTCTTAAGCATAAAATTGTAGGAATAGCAAAATCCTTGGGAGTCTCCAGTAACGTCTACCTGAGGTCTGCAGGGACTTGAGAAAGAAAGAGTAGTGAATGGGCGTGGACACAAACTTTCTTTTTGCATATTTTCATTTTTTATTATTGCTCTAACTTAAAACCTTAAAGGAATACAGATCTATTGACTTGTACATGTACTAAAGAAAAAACAGTCCAGTGTCAATGTCAGTGTATACAAGTTCTCAAAGAAACAGGAATAGAAAAGATGATCAGAATATGAACAAGCGATCAGCAGATGACATTTTTTTCGGTGTAGATGAGCCAGTGCTATTGTGCAGCCGACTCAGGTGGTGCTTGTTAGTAATAAACAGGTTTTATTTGTTAATAGGCCTCGTGGCTGTTTATGATAATTACCGTCTTTCACAGTTGACAGAAGGTGAGAGGTTACAAGGAGCTAATGGGCTGACAAACACACAGCATTCCGTTTAGTGAGCCGGCAAGCACTGTGTGAATGCTGACAGAGCACAGCTAATACAAAAGTCTGTTCCAGTCAAATCTGAATGTTGTTTGGTCCAGTTTACGGAGAGAAAAGAGGACAGATGTTACACTGCTGGTTTACTGCTCTCTTACAATACTCTATGTTGTTGTTTTCGTTGAATTAAGTTGATGTGAATATCAATGGTATGAATATCTACTTGTTAGTAACAGCATCCTTTAATTAAGTTGGTTGGAACACTCTGTAGACGACATGTAGCAAATGTATTGGTGATTTAGTGGTGATCTGAGACTAAATAAATTGACAGTAAATCCAGTATGGCAGACGTTAAAAACAATGGGTGCGTTTGAATCAAGATGACCCAAGAATTCAGGGAAAAATGAATAAACAAAAATGTACCACAAAATAGGATGACCGCAACTTTGGTGCCAGGATTTTCTGGACTGTTCTCTGTTAGTGTGCCAGATTTCATTAAAATCTACCAAGTGGTTTTATAGGCTACCATAGCCAACAATTACAATAGGTGATGAAACAGGAATGGTGAAAATAAGACAAAAGAAACCATCATAAAATAGTAAAAATGTAGGTAGTAAAAAGAGAAACTTCCAACAAGAATAAATTGACAAAACCGGTAACAACTAATACCAAAGATCAGTTGCAGGTTGAGTGGATGTGGTTAGAGATACATGTTGAATGTGGTTAGAGAAATGACAGATGAACATGGTTTGGGTGCATTAATGATTCTGCAGCCATGTAGAAGGTGTTCTAAAGATAAAACCATGAATCTGAAATCCAGAAGTGACATGTCTGATGAGATTTCTCAAGGTCCATCTGGCATGATTTGAAATACATTCTCTCTCTCTCTCTCTCTCTCTCTCTCTCTCTCTCTCTCTCTCTCTCTCTCTCTCTCTCTCTCTCTCT
>JBBPCW010000006.1:11420992-11439543 GCA_037974425.1 Phenacogrammus interruptus
TATATATATCTGTTTTTGACTATTTTTGACTCAGCTTATCACAAATATAGCTGGTGTTTTAGAAAAGAAGCAAGCTGAGATTGGCATCTTTGCTTATGTCATGCCTTACAGATGATGATGGTAATTATTGACTAAAATGCTGCAGTTTATTTTGTAAATTAACTTACAATTATACACAATGAACAATTAAATCAAGAAGTTACATTACTGTTGAATTAATATACTGGAAGTATCCCCAGATACTCTGTACCCTATATCTCTACATAGCAAAATAACATGCACATGGATGCACATGTCTCCCGTGTGTGAGCTTATGCTGCAGAGACCTTTGAGTCATACAGCACTGCTGAGTGTCTTCATGTTTTTAAAGGAAATGCTAACCCCCAGTTTTGCTGACTATATGAATTCACAACTGAACCATGAAGGATTGATGTCACCATTAGCACAGAGCTGGAAGCATGCCAATGGGCTTCCCTCTGGACCTCCAGCTCTGGCACAGTTTGGATTTGTTGGACATGATTTTGTTCGTAGACATCATATAACTCCAGCTTCAGCACAAATGGATAAGAAACTACACCTCATGTATCCTAAATGTGCAGTCTACACAAAGTATCAGTTTAAATAGATGTTTACAGGTTTTGTTTTGAAATCAAGGCATTTTCACAGAACTCTGTTAAGACTGAAGGGCCTTTTGTAAAGCTTGTCCAACCTTGCAATTGCTACTAAAGGACACATTTAAGTAGTCACTCACTTAATCAATAGTTTGTGTACTATATCTCATCGTCTGTTCTCCATTTAACTGGGACAGATGACACATAGGCCATTAAACTTGGTTGGTCCGAAATGATCCAGCAACAAGTAAAATGAGGACAGAATTTTGATTTGAAAGGCAGTTTTGATGTTCTCTGCACTAATGTATGTCATAATATATAAAAAAACATCCTTTTCATGAATGTGTGTTTGAAAGGAAGGAGTGGAATAAAAGTGACTTGTGTTTCGAAGCATTGGAAAACTCTAGTCAGACAATTTTTTTGTTGTTGTATTTTACAATGATCTGGTAAAATGACAGTGTCAGAGAACAATACTATCCTTTGAGCGCGAGTAGGGAGCTAAAGAGAAATGTTTGTATATGAAATACATCCAAGCTGAAGTTGTTCTTTGAAGCGGCTGCTTCTCATTGGTCGATTTCAGCTGTGAATATGCAGGAGGTGGGTGGGGTGGGGGCGGATGAATGCTTATCTCTCTTTGGATGTGTTCCACTGGCACGACACACATCCCCGGAGCGTCTCACTGGTGGAGAAGCAGTTCTTTGCACGGGCCGCTGATAGTGTAAACTAAATGCTTGCACTCTCACTGAGAAATGCCTTGCACAACCCAAAGCAATGTGACTCATCCAGCCCTCTTATTCAGAGCTCACAACAGATAATGTTAGAGAGGAACGTGACCTGAAATTAAATGCGGGATACCCATTATTTATTTAGGTCTTTATTTATTTTTGTTTCCTAACCTACTTACTTACTTACTTACTTATCATTACTTATTTATTTTGTACTTATAGTACAAAATTGTGGGGTGTTGTTTGTTTATTTCAGTGCTTGTTTACTTTCAACCTTATTTTCCCTTGTATAAATGTGAAGAATTGAGGTATTTTACATGCTTACTAACCTTTCTTTTTATTTATTTATCATTGTTTGCAAATATGTTTAATGTTCTATAGACTGACCGACAGAGAAAGAGAGAGAGAGCATGTGTACATCAGTAATCTGCCCAGCTGTTGGTTTCTAACAAAGCAAGTCATCTGTATCCTGTGCCACTCAGCCAGTATCAGCACATCTTATCTTATTTTGGAAGCATCTGTTGGCAGTGGACGGAGCGAGTGGTCCAAAGCTGTGGCACTCGGCCCTAGCTGTGAAGAGCACAGAGCAGGAGATAGGGCGGATTATCTCTTATTACGGCCACGCATCACTCCCCTCTCGCTCTGTCTGCTTCAGAGACAGTCTGTGTGTGTGTGTGCCTGTGTGTGTGTGTGTGTGCCTGTGTGTGTGAGAGTGAATGTGTGTGTTAATGTGTATGTTTGTGTCTCAATCCTCTTAGTAGCAGTGGGGCTTCGCACCCCCTCTGTGCCGATGTAAGCCCACGCAAGTGGGCCTCAAAGCCCTATCAGACACATATCAGCCTCCTCTTTCTCAGATACTGGCTCTGGCAGTGGAATGTGAGCTCAGAGTTGTGTGTACCTCTGCAGGAGGAGCCCTACGTGATGTTCAAGAAGTCGGACAAGCCTCTGCACGGTAACGATCGCTTCGAGGGCTACTGCATCGACCTGCTGCGCGAGCTGGCTAGCATCCTGGGCTTCGTCTATGAGGTGCGGCTTGTGGAGGACGGGAAGTACGGCTCACAGGAGGAAAGCACGGGCCAGTGGAACGGTCTGGTCCGTGAGCTGATGGACCATGTGAGTCCTGTCCTCCGTTCAATACACAGTAGTCACATATTGATCTTTCACATCTGTAGAATGCTAGAACTGTGTGTAATAGCTAGGTTGGCTCCTGCTTTTATTTTGCTACAAAATTGTAGTGTATAAATGCTTACAGGTTTGAGGACAAAGACCTTTGTGCACTGCAATGTTACTGTCAATGTAAAAGCTATCAAAATGGTCCTGACTGTAAATCAGAATCAGAAGTATGTTATTTTGCTAAGCGTGTTAGATATATGAGGGTCTTGATGCATGTACACATGAGTGACAAGTAACTTACTAAATTGGCCAGACAAGTGCACATACTGTATCAAATCAAGAATAGGGTCAAGGTTTAGTGTTATTTCAGTCATACACTCAGGACACAGTGAAATGTTCCTCCTGGAACATGATGCAACACAGGAATGAAAACAGAACACCACAAGACTACATAAGTACAGGCCGTAAAAAATACATAAAGTGCAAAGAGAACAAGAGAGAGAGAAACAACTGTAGCAACAAAACAGCAGGACAAGACAAGTCCACAAAAGGAGCTTGAATGAATTCAGTATTAAAACCGATAATATATTATAGCAGACAAAAATGTATGCAAAATGCAAATATAAGGGGATATAAAAATAAATCATTGTTGTACAAATAATATCAGGACAGAGTGTGTGGTATACAATAAATAAAGGGGAGTGAGATTTGTTTGTTTCAAGCAGAACAGTTCAGTCTCTGTATGCATTGTGGAGACCAGTTCAGCAATGTGTTTGTGTGTGTGGATACAGTTTATGATTCAGTTCTGATTGAGGAGTCTGATGGCCTGAAGGGGGAAACTGTTGCCCGTTCTGTCTGCGGAGGTCTGTATACTTCTGGGGTTATACAGTCCTATCTTCTCAGCTGTCCTCATTATCATTTGTATGGTCTTGCAATCCAAAACACAGTTTCTTGACCACACTGTGATGCAACTACACAGGATAGTCTCTATGGTCCCTCTGTGGAATGTGATAAGAATTGAAGCGGGGTGCCCACTCTTCAGTCTCAGCAGGATGTAGAGATGGTGCTGGGCCTTCTTGGTAATGGAGCTGGTGTTGAGGGTCTGCGTGAGGCGTTCCATGATGTTAACACCATGGTGCACCATGGAGTTTGGTGCACTGAACATTCTCAATTGCTGTTCATTGGAGTATGATCACATCAAGCCTCTCTGAAGTCAACAGTCATTTCTTTTGGTTTGTCTGTTGTTTGTTCTGCAATAGTCGGTTAGCCATTGCATCTCAGTTCTGTGTGTTGCCTCATCATTCCCACTGATCAAACCCACCACAGTCTTGTCACCAGCAAACTTAATGATTTGATTTGAGCTGTGCATTGGTGCACAATCATTGGTCATGAGCATGAAAAGCAGAGCAGTGGCTCTATAGTAGTGCTGGAGGTCCTGATAGTGACTAACTGAGGGCTCCCAGTCAAGAAGTCCAGGATCCAATTGCAGAGGGAGGGGCTTATGCCCAGAATTCTCAAATTCCCAATCAGATGCTGAGAAATGATGGTGTTAAATGCTGAACTGTTGAGCTACTGGGATAATACGCAAACTGCAGGGGGCCTAGTAAGGGGGGCATCTGTGATTTTATATGCCTCTCGATGCACTTCATGACGATGACTGTGAGTGCAATGGGATGACGGTCATTAAGATAGGACACAGTTGACCTCTTTGGTTTTGGGATGATAGTAGTAGCTTTGAAGCATGCTGGAACAATAGTGGTGCTCAGAGACATATTGTAGATGTCTATGAGAACATCTGCCAGGTGTTCTCCAAATCCCCTGAGCACATGGCCAGAAATGTTGTCTGATCCAGCAGATTTTGTGAGTTGACTCTGAGCCGTATTCCTCACATCAGCAATGGTCAGACAGAGAACCTGGTCATTGGGGTACAATGTGGTCTTCCTCACTGCCATGCCATTTTACTCTTTAAAGCATAGAAGTGATTCAGCAGATCTGGGAGACCTCCCTGTCAAAGGCAGGTGGACATGCCATGTAATAGGTGATGGCCAGGATGCCCTGCCACATGCACTCCAAGTCCCCTGTTTCCTGAAAGTGGTCTAAGCATTTGTACACATTGTTGCTCTGATGGCCCTGGACAGGTTGGTACTTTCTGTTCCAATGCAGCTTTATTGCAAGACCTGAAGGCAGTGTCTGCACCCCCGCATTCAACCACCACTTCTGGTTGGGGTGTGAGTCTTGGAGACAGTAACGTCTTCAATGCCGTGTACTCCTACAGCCTTGTTGTAGCCCCACTAAACAAGCTGTAGTCAGTATGTCCTGAACAGAGATGGATACTGAAGGGGAGGTCATTGTCTGATTTGTACACTGCTCTGTACACTGGGATCAGCGAAATAGAGACGAGGTCTGAGTAGCCGAGGTCAGGGTGGGGCTTATTACGGTACACAACAGTAGTGTTTGTCTAACCACAGTCCAGCTTGTTCACCCCATTTGTCACAAAGTCTGGGAATTAAGGGAAAACGTGATATTTGGTTGAAATCTCAGATGGCAATACACAGTCTATCTGGGTGTGAGTTTTGGAGCTCACTGATAGTTCCATAAGGTTCGGTTAGTCTGTTCAGTTAGCAGTTAGTGTTAGTGTTGGAGTTTTTCAAGTCAGAACTGTGCTCCTGTCCAAGCAGGACGTTAGCCTGTTGCTGATCTTGGTCGCCACTGCACAAGTGTGTACACCATTAAAGTAAAATTTTGTTGAAGCCTCTTTTGATTTATTTATAGCATTCAGTCTTCTTGGGTAAACACCTGACATCCATTCAAGTGACTCTGACTAACCGCAAATTAAGTTCAGCTGTCCAAATACAATTTCCCTGACATTCACTCAGTTGCCTGCTGCAAAAGAGCTACAGCAAGTGCTGGTACTGGTAGTGTACTACATGTGACAGCAATCTTCTGTATTCTCCAGAAAGTCTTTTCTTACAAAAAAGGACTCCATCTAGGCCCGGTTAAAATTTGCAAAGAAATATATCAAGTCTCGCAAAGCCATGTTGGAAAATGTGTTATGGTCAGATGAGATCAAAGTTTGTCCATAATTCCAAAAAGTATGTTTGGCGCAAAAAAAGCACTTCACATCACCAAAAGAACACTGTAACCACTGTGAAGCATGGTGGTGGCAGGGTCACGTTTCGGGGATGCTTTTCTTCAGCTGGACCTGGGGCTTTAGTGAAGGTTGAGGGAATTATGAACAGCTCTAAATACCAGTCACTTTTGGCCCAAAATATTCAGGCATCGGCTAGAAAGCTGAAGATGAAGAGGAGTTTCACCAGAGCCCAGACCTAAATCCAATACAAAATCTGTGGGGTGACCTGAAGAGGACTGTGCACAAGAGATGCCGTCGCAATCTGACAGATTTGGAATGCTTCTGCGAGGAAACATGGGCAAATATTGCCAAGTTGTGCCATGCTGATAGACTCCTGTCCAAAAAGACTGAATGCTGTTATTAAATCAAAGGGGGCTTCAACAAATTGTGTACACACTTATGCAGTCAGCTTATTGTATGTTTTTTTTTTAATATATTTGTTTGTTGTTTAATTGAATTGTATGGGTTACAGGTCACATTAAAAATGGGAACACTATTGAAATAATTTTTTGGTCTCAGCTTTTTACAGCACAAAAACCTGGCATTTTAACATGGGCGTGCACAGATTTTATATCCACTGTATTCCATGTAGGGGATGTTTACTCACCTGTAAATCAACAAAACTCATTTGGCTGGGAGTATTCAAACTTTTGCTTATGACTGTTTTTGCATAAACTGCATAGACTCCTGTTTACAGAATTTTTGTGTTTTAAACAATACATTAAATCCAAAAGATTTTAAACACTTTTCACTTCATTACTTTTACGTCTTTAATTTTGTTGTTTTACTATCTGAGAAGAAGCAGGAGGAAGATTGTCTGTAGCAACAAATAGACCCCGGTGTTTAAATATTACCAAGTATTCTTTTCTTTAGCTGTGATATTTATGTGATGTATCCATTAACTTTTTCATGGTTTATTCTCAATTAGGGAAACTGGTTAAATAACTATTCCTCATCAAATCTGAATATATGCATGTGTTTATGCACACGTGTAATACTAGGAATGGAGCTAAGGATGTAGTAATGTGAGAAAGTCTAGTACTCTCATAATGCAAACAGAATGACAGAATACAGAGTGAGCATTCTAGCATCATTCTCTCCCCATAGAGATTCTTACACACTCTCTCAAACACAAACAGACACTGGCCTTGAGAGCCTTGTTAGGCTAGACAAAATAAGACCCAGATAAAAATGAGCTGCACACAGCTAGAAAAATAACAGTCTTTGCACACCCAATATTCAATAGATGACCCCATTATCGGTGAACACCAGCCACGTATGCTGTTCCCACCACATTTCAGACATGTCTTTTTGACACCCCCACTACTGATCATGAATTGATTGTGTGGTGCGAAAAACAATCCGTGCGATTAGACTCAAAGGAGCATGGGGCCTGGCGAGATGTGTACAGGGCCGCTGCAGCCTGTGTGCTTCCGTTCCCCAGATGAGTACAGGACAGATTCTAATTGGCCTGGACAAGCTTTCAGAGCAGTCTGGAGTCTGCAGTTTGCAGAGGAGCAAAGAATGCATTGAAGTGAAGGAGATAAAAATATCCTGTCAAAGGACTGAGCAGAAAAAAAATGAAAAAATGAGGTAGCAAGACAGCACCTGCTCACTCTTCGCATTAATTTACCCCCTCCGAGAATAATTACAGACAATCTAATAATTCCAGCTGCAAGGCTTTATTTTGGCTAAAAATATAATGATCTAAATAGTAAATGGAATGACATGAATATTAAATGTCACACTGAGGAACAGAGCCGACTGAGCTGGGGTTGTGATTTAGGCAGTCGAAGCTCATTCAATTTAGGGTGATGTATGGCAGCCTCGCTGGGTCAAAAAGGATATTTCTTTGAGGAATGATCAAACTGACCTTGCAGTGGGTGTCTCACATTAACGGGCAGAGAACGGTTGAAAATGCAATAACCCTCTGTGTCAGACTTGGAATTCAAGGCTTAGACTTTCATCATCTTTTTTTTTTTTAAACATTGTACATGTAAACTAAATTTATAAAAGGACAGAAAGATCAAGAGCAGTGCATCAGTTCTACTGGGTTAGTTCCAACTACTGCCAATATTAGACTGCTGAAATCTGCTGAAATATTCACAGTGGTTTAACTTGATGTTATTTTACTTACGGAAGGGGTAATCGTTGAAGGTTTAGGTAAAGTTTAGTTTTTATTTTAATAAATATTAATATTGTATTAATATTGTATTACACTCACTGTTGATCTGTGACTTTTTAGTTAGAGAGCCCTTATTCTACATTTTTCTATTTCGTTGTAATACAGACACATATTATATGTGGGTTTTATGCACCAAACTCTGTCTTAATTATTTGTGCATAATGTTTCCAATGCTCTCTTTATCCTTTAGAATTAAACAGGCTATTTTTGTTGTCTTTATGACTGATGTGTGGAAATGAGCTTTGTTCCGATTGATTGTCTAGTATTGTGCCTCTTTCAGAAAGCAGTACAGAATAAAATGGCTCATATAACGTCGATTATGATGGGTAGAGCTAAGCTGCTGGTCCTCATGATATCTCAGAAGTGGTAAATTCAAATTGGTCTGTTTTTACAGGTTAACTTCCAAATCATAGACCATATTACCTGGGGTGTGGTGTGTTTAGAAACGTTAAGTGTTTACACATGATGTTAAAGTGTTCTAAAAACCAAGGAAATTAAAACCTTTTTACAGTAAATTGTACATCAGATACATACAGTTTTAGATGCTTTGAGCATGCAGCAGCAGTCTGATATTCAGTCAGTGTATTCATATCTGCTGCACTAGTGGAACCCATTATCACTTTCTTTTGTATGAAATTGCAATGATCTCAGCTCTGTATTATTCACCCAAATAATGTGAAGTTCAATCCCCATAGAGGGTGTTGAATGCCAAAGTCGAAACATGGGAGAATCTAATTCTTAACCACTCCGAGAAAACCCACACCATTAACTCCTTTACTAACTGCTGAGCAAGTAGCAGCTAAATCACACTCTTGAAGGGAAAGAATCGGAGGGGAAGTGGGGGAGGGGAGGTTTTAAATTTAGACCTAAGTGCTGTGAGACAGTCTTTGGTGTGTTAAGGTCCTGTTTTCTTAATTTGATTGCCTTTAAATGCTTCTGCTACCCCTGACGAACTGCCCATCACTCTTCTTCCTCGTGCCTTTTGTATTGACAGAAAGCTGATCTTGCAGTGGCTCCGCTGGCCATCACCTACGTGCGGGAGAAGGTCATCGACTTCTCCAAGCCCTTCATGACGCTGGGGATAAGTATTCTGTACCGCAAGCCCAACGGCACCAACCCGGGGGTGTTCTCCTTCCTCAACCCTCTCTCCCCTGACATCTGGATGTATATTCTGCTGGCTTACTTGGGTGTCAGTTGTGTGCTGTTTGTCATAGCCAGGTAACATGCTAGTTCTGCCAGTCTCAGCTACACATGCAGACATAACCCCACATCTTTAACCCATTCCATTAACAGTCTAATCAATGGCTAAATGCCTAAACGTTCCCTTGATCCCTTATCTAGTGTTACTGTAGGCTTAAGGCTTAAACCTCTGTTTATTTTCAATTTAGCTTTAAGTGGAAAGAAGTACCCAAATGCTAAAGTGACATTCAAAATGTTCACACTAAAATAGACTACAAGAATAGACAAAGTCTTCAGGGAGTATCCTCCTCTGGTAGAGTGGCAAAGGAAAGAATCCCTCTAATGTGAATAGGAGAGATTAGTCCTCTGACCCAGTCCAGAGAAACAGAAAGCAAGACGAGTCCTTTTCGGCCAGGGCGGTGGAGGATGTTAAGTGATTCCACTGCTTTCTCTTCCTTTTCATGCTGACAAGCCTGCTGCCTCTACTGTTCGGCAGCCAAAGCTCCGAAGCACAAATCACACAAGCAAAGATGTGAAATCAGCCGTTTCGAGGCAGTGTGCATGAGTTTGAGAGGCACAGAGAGAATGGGAATACGTGAGTGTAGGTGTGAGTGCGAGTGTTTTGGCATTTCTTGGTGTGAACGGCAACCTCCCCCTCATCCCTCGTCGTCCCAAGTGTCTCCAGTTTGTATTCGCTTTTCTCTTTGGACTTTTCCACACCCTGCTTCAAATGTCCTTGGCCATGTTTCCTGTGAATACTGAAATGCGCACATATTTCAAGTCGATAATCTCCACTTATGTTTCTGTGCTCTAATCCCACTGGAAATATTTGTACAACCGAATTGGAAAGGCAAAATCTTAAGATCTAAAGGACAAGTGATCAATAATGCTTCAGTGAGCAGACATGGCTTTGGCTGCGAGAGGGATGCACTGCTGATGCTGATGTGACCCAAGAGCTTCTTTAACAGCAGTTCTTAATCCAGATTATCACTACACAGAGACCCCTCTTGCTTAAACTGAGCCATAATATGAGACAGCTCGTTCCCAAACACCCACCTTCTACTGGAACAGCATTTCATTTTATGGCCATGAATAGCTCCTGCCGGATGTGTGTAGTGAGTTCTGCAGGATTCAAAGATTTCAGTATTTCACTTAATGGAATGTAATAGGTCAAATTAACAGTGTTGGTGTCATATGTGCTGTTTGTGCTTTATGCTGTCCTTGGCACTGAAGAGCATGCACAGTCTCAGCTCCGAGCACTAGACATATTCATAAATATCAGCAAAAATACTGTTTCCTCTTTGTATACTATGTCTTATATGTATAATCATTTGGAATTGTTTTCTCCTCAATACACTGGGAATAACTGTTTCAAGTTCTGTTTCAGGTTCATGAAAAGCTAAAGTACAGTAACAAGTACCTATGAAAGATGAAATAGAGTATAAATGTGTATATAATATGTGAAAAAAAAACTGTGGTATTTGCTATGGTCCTCTTTTTGAAGAATGGTGGAGAAAAGTCAAAAGAAAAGACCTTGAGTTAACTCTAAAACTTTTGAGGCAGCTCAGCCATGCTCTGTTACCCCAAGAGTTTTATGGTTAATGCACTTGTGTTTTATAAATGTTACTGGCGATATGATCACATAAGAGAATAACAAGCTGCAACTGTCATCTAAGTTGGTTCAGAATATGCACCCATCACCATAACTGATTTTAATTTATGCTGGGTAAGTGAAAAAATACTTTTAAGATGTTTGCTTTACTTTGCAGTTCTCACAGAAAAACACTAACACTAAGCTTAGGCACATTTATTAGTAGCATGTTCCTATAACAGCACAAACTTCAGTAGTCCCCTCGAAGCCCTAACATGAGTAAACAGCCGCACAGAATGTGGATTTACTGTATATGTGTCTGTGTGTACACATTTATTTATGTGTGCATGTACTACTGCTTTTGTGTGAATGAACTTTATGTATGTGTGAGTGAGAGAGAGTGAGAGAGAGAGATGCTGTATGGGTATGAGAGAGAGAGAGAGAGAGAGAGAGAGAGAGAGAGAGAGAGAGAGAGAGAGAGAAATCACAAGGTGACATAGTGGGGGCTGGTGGGGGCTTTTCTAAGGCTTTGTGTTCCCTATGCAGTATTTAGAATGTTTCCTTCTGGGTGCTATATGAAAATCAAATATTTACCTCCTCAACAGAATCCTTTTTGCATATCACCAGTTGTTTTTGTTGTTGCAGTTGTTGTTGTTGTTTTCCTCTCCTCACAAATTTTCCTTCTACTGTTCCTCTTTCCCTGTAGTCTAGACCCCTCTCTCAGTGTGTTTGGACAAATTTGGCATGTCCCTATACCCCAAAGTAATATTAGGTTAAGGCTCTGAACGAGAACCAAAGGCGAGAACCGAGTTCAAATGCAGCACATTCCTGGAGCTCAATCACACTCCTCACTTTACACTCCTCCTTACCAGACTGTGCATGGTGACACCACAGTCTTATCAAAGGCAAGCTCACTGCCATATTGAATAATGCAGTCAGGGTAAGAGCTACTCAGTTGGATGCAGTGAATCTGGCCCAAGCTGTTGACTCGTCATCGCACAAAGAGTCTTGCATGCAAAACAGTTTCCATCTGAGTATGTTCTCAGCTCGTTTAAATTTGCCATTATGGTTGCTGCAGAGTGAACAAGTCGGGCATAAGAAACAAAAGCGTGAGTGCTTGGCTGGAAGAGTAATGTCCTGACTCGAGCCGCTGCAGGCCTTTATCAGATCTCCTTCATGTCCAGGTGGAATATGCTATAAAATGGACTGCAGTAAAGGGGATTTAACAGACCTCCACAGCAAGTGTGGGTGGGGATTCTAAATAGAGGGCAACAAATGAAATAGGAAGAGGAGTCAAGGTCCATAGCGAAAGTGAGCTCTACCTGTTGTTTGTCTAAGCTCTTGAGTCCAAACAGGCTCTTGAATTGATATATTGTGCACTGTGCAGCGCATACGCTAAAGCTAATGACTTTTCTGGCATGCAGTGAAGTAGTTTATGTTGTCAAAGCAGGTCACCTAGATTCCTCTCTGACTATTTGAATAAATATTCATAAAGAATCCCTTTATTCAGATTCAGGTCTGTATTTCTCTCTCTCTGTCTTATTTCTTGAAATAATAATGAGGTATTTGTTTGACGTTCAGGGCCAATTTGTTCTCAAACAGGATAACACCACTTTACACTGTGACACTTTGAAAATGTGTTAGCAAAAGCGTTTAGAACAATTGGGATTTATTGCATACTCTAAAGATAGACAGTGACTGAGTTCTGGCATTTGAAAAGGTAAGTTAAATCACCAGTGTTCAAACGACAACCCTTCTTAAATCCTTGTTCAGATGAAAGCCCAATAAGCTACCAGAGGGCCTATGCAAAACGAGCTGTCAGTGTGTGAAAGCTACGCCGGCCACATTGATTACTGACGCTTTCTTGAGTAGAGGAAGAGTGAATTCTCCCCCTTGAATTGCCTTTGCAGTGATGTTCTCACGTAGTTTCCACAAGTGCCAGAGCCTCGTATCACTCTTCTCTGGCCTGACATGGTCATAATCAGATATGTCATCAGTCACGTTTTCAGCAGAATGACCCCCGATTCTCGTAAGCAGATAAAAACGGTGGGCATTGTCGCCGCCCAGCCGCGTGAGTGTCTCTCCTCGGCTTATCTGTCAACACTGACCTTGCGCAAAGTTTTTTTTTCCTTTTTATTCCCCTCGGCGGTTCAGATGACCTGAGATAACAGAAGGTCAGTGTAATTGGATCAGACCGACAGCTAAATGGGAGGCTAGCGCTTCCCTTTCTTAGTCAGGTTAGGCCGCAGCTCTCCCTCTACCCCCGTCGCAACCTGCATTGGTATTCTCCATGTGCTGCGCTTCACTCCACTGGCGTGCTCTAGCCGTGTGCACACGACAGCCTCGCTCATCCGCGCTCTTGGCGTGTGGTAATTGGCTTTTCGGTGCATGATCGAAGAGGGGAAACATGGCGCGAAACCTTCTTGCAAGGGGTCTGGGCCAGGCCAGCAGGCCCATACATCTTGGCAAGGTCGCACCACGCATGAACTCAATTCAGCATCGCAAATTGACAAGCAAGCAAATCTCCTGCAAATTGATTGTGCGGGCAGGTTGATTTAAGCTCAAGGATTCTTTTAAGCACAAAAAAGGAAGGAGGAGGGGTCATTGAGCAATTCACAAATAATGGTCATGTAGCAAGCAGAGAGAAGAGAAAAAAAGGACTCGTGCCAATCTGTTTTTATTGGCTAGTAACCACTGCTAGTATAGTTTAAAGGCATGCAGCAGCAGCAGTAATATTTAGTTAGATAAACTACAGCTGTCCCGGTGGCCTTGAGCAAGTCTGCCCCTCCAAGGACTGCTACATAGAATTTCGTTAGTGGTATTTACTTCTTATGTTGTCAATGGATAAATATTTATGCTTCTGCTTCCCTCTACCTCCCCCCTTGTAGAAAAAAAAGACACAGCAGTCAATGTGCTCTTGAGCATTTGATTACTTACTCGTCTTGCTCTCAGATTCAAGATTCTATGCAATTCTACCACTCCAGCACAAACCAAATCAGGTCATGATGCTTAATTGTGGCCCAATCAACCTTTACTAATGCAATGTCACTTTTGTTTAACATGAATAAATGGGAAATCTTTTTTTTTTTCTGGAGAGAAGTACGGGGGGGAGAAAGGGAATGGAGTGCTAAGATGATGGAACAGACTCGTTTGATCTGCCACACTTTAATAAGCTTGTAAGATTATCTGGATTATTAGATTTTTCTGTGGATGGAGTGATTCAGATTGCATCGATTAAATTACAGTGCCAATTGCCTTTGATGTGAATGTGTCAACATGCACGGTTCTCTGGGGGAATGGAGAGGAAAGGATTATGGTCAGATTGAATGGGCTGCTTGTATCAGTATTTTCATATTGAATTAGGGGTTATGTAGCATGGGACTGCCTGATTCAAATAAATGGCCCTAACCTTCGATTAATTTACCTGTCATATGTCTAACATTTAAACCATCAAAACACTGAGCAGACTGATAGCGATAGTCATTTAGAGGCCTTTTTTAAATGAATGCTTGTGTGAATAACCAGTGTTGATGCTAATCTGTCTCTCTGTCTTTATATCTTTTTAGGTGGATCATCCTTTCTTTTTTCCTCTTTACTTTACTTGTTATTTATTTTTTTTCACTAAAAAATGTGTGTTCTGTGTTGATCACCACAGGTTTAGTCCCTACGAATGGTATAACCCCCACCCGTGCAACCCCGACTCGGACGTGGTGGAAAACAATTTCACCCTGCTAAATAGTTTCTGGTTCGGAGTTGGAGCTCTCATGCAGCAAGGTAGACGCCTCTGCCTGCCCACCCTTTAGCACATGTCCCACTCTTTTGCTGGGGGTCCAACTTTTGCTCTTATCAGGCCCACAACCCCGCATGGGTGCCTCTGTGCATGTAGCTAGATGCGGACTGGTCGAGGTACGAGCGGATGGTTGTTTGAGTCAGAAGAAGTGGATGGCTGTGATGATTGGTGAATGTGAATAGAAGAGCTAGGTGCAACTACTCATGCATGCTTTTCTTTCATGACCCCCATTATTCCCTTTTGTCAGGCTCCTGAGAAGGTAAGTCTAATCACTCTAATCGCCCGTAATTTGCAACAGCCAGACAGAGGTATAGTAAAGCGACAGACACAGTGCTATGTTTTCACCTGACCCGGCCTGAAGTTGTGCTTCTTGCAACTAAAGCCTGATGCCACATCTTTTACATTACTTGATGTCATGTAATGAGATGGTGAAAATATGATGAGATAATCCTAAACTAAAATAAAAGGGAGGATGACTTTGTGTGAACATTCTTCTACAAATAAACTGCATGACTACTGTTGCATTGAAGAGAAGAATGTGTAATCACTGAGAAAATGCAACATTGTGGAGCATAAAAGTCTATCAGGCCAGCAGGATGTGCTGGCCGATGAGCATGGTTAAAGGGTGGACTTGCACTGCATTTATCTTATGGAATGGAGCACAGAAAGGGTTTGAGATGCAATTGCATGCAGTGAGGCAGGTGGCATGGGATTGTGTTGATTTTGTAAGGACAGAAATTTAGGTTACAACATGGTCCAATAATTATGGTGCTTGTCAAAAATGTTTGTTGAAGACTGATCATTTGCAGATGTTTCCTTATGAGATACTGTCATTTAAAATATTTGAACCATAAGTATTGGAAAACTGGAAATATTGTTTTATATATGTCAATAGTTTGGGTAACCGCACACTGAGGTGTGTCACATGATGCCTTGTGATTATGGTGGACATTTTCTGTGTTACTCTTGCTGTGTGTGGGTTTTGGGATTTGTCTGTTGGGTATTGTTCCAAAGATGTGGCGTCAGGCTGAAGAGCAAGGGGCAGGCTTTGCACTTTGCCTGTCTGTATGACATGTCCATTCTGAGTGAGTAGCCCTACACTGTAGAGAGGCTCCCCTGCCCGTGGCTTGCCAGCCCCCAGAAAACTGTGGGATGTGGTGTTTGGACATGACGTTACCTTGGGTACATGACAGTCAGCCCCAACCAGGTTTTATTAGGTCAGCCCTGGCAGGATGAGACCGGACCCTCAGGTCCAATGGGGGTAAAGATGAAAAATAAATGTGAGAGATTCAACCCCTCTTCCCTGGCCTGTGGGTCATTGTTTCACTGTGTGTCCCTGGTGTCCATTCTTTTCATGTGAGTGTTTGTTTGTCTGAGCCGTTTTGCCGATGAGTAGCGTGGGCTGCAGGGCACCTTTGGAAGTGGTTTACTGAATCATGTCTGACTGTGCACTAGTCTGATAGCACAAGAGAGTGAAGTTCTTTTCCTTTTCTTTTCAACAGCTGTCTAGGCAGAGGTCTGGACCTGGAGTTGGCTGTCATGTTCAAACTCTGGGCTTGAGCACCGGGTCACTAGGCAGACTGTGAGAAAGTTAGAGCAGACTCAGTCTTCAAAGGCATGATTCAATCTCAGACAAAGCTCTCTCCCGATTTGTCAGAAGCATATCTTTCCCACAGTCCATTGCCTACTGCAGTAGACTGAATGTGCAAGATCAAAGCTTACAGTTGCTTCTTAATGCTTGAGAAGAACCACCTTTTAACTTCCCTTCCCTCATTTCTCTCTGACCCCTCCTACACTATAGCTAGACCATTCTTTAACCCAACCCTCCTTTGACATATCCTCACTTATCCTGCATGAACATTTAATGAAAATCACGGGAGATGCTAAATTTCTATAACCTTTACTGGTATGTGTTTAGTAATAAACAGCTATTCACTGTTAAGATGTAGTGCAGTTCAGATCCAGTGTTAGATAAACACAGATGAACTCTGTCTCATGTCTTTTAATGTCAAACCAAGATCATAATAGATCTAGTACACAGTTAGCATGGTTGTTTTTCCCAGGCCTTGGTTTTTCTGTGCTTTGGCAGCCTTCTCCTTGCCCTGCAGCTCTACTCTGCTCTGCAGCGTGCTCAGACCAGGCCAGGCCTCTCCAGCCCTGACAGCTGCCCTTCTCTGAACACTCTCTCTACTTTTTCTGCTAGGATCTGAGCTCATGCCCAAAGCCCTTTCCACCAGGATAGTTGGAGGTATCTGGTGGTTCTTCACTCTCATCATCATCTCCTCCTACACAGCCAACCTGGCTGCCTTCCTCACTGTGGAGAGAATGGAATCTCCCATTGATTCAGCTGATGACTTGGCCAAGCAGACCAAGATTGAATATGGTGTGGTGGAGGATGGCTCCACAATGACCTTTTTTAAAGTGAGTAGAAATGTGCAAAAATGTCTTTCACCCACAGATATTAGTCAAAATTTCGGATTTCCAGGCTAAGAACGCTATTACTTTTTTTTCCCCCAAAGTACCTTGCAATGCAACATCATTGGACAACTTAACATGCCTGAAGAGGAACACTAACCAACAAATATCTTTACATCAGCCATAATCATTTCACCATTTTACTTTGCTGGGGGGGCAAACACACAAACTAAAATTAATCTAAGAATATTTAAGCGATGAGTGTACATTAGGCAATATGACTGAACAAATTCTAATAAAATTATTTGTGTAGATTATTTCCAATGAATTATATCAGGAAGGAAAAATGATTTAGAAAATGAAAACCGTGGATAGGCATATTGAAATGAAGCAAGAACATGTGCTAATTGGGGCCATGTTTAACTGTTTATTTTAACAGTTCATTTATTTCACTTATTGGGGCAGCTGGTGGCCTGGTGGGGTGGTTAGGAAATTTGCCCCTGCATTCGGAAGGCCGTGGGTACGAATCCCAGGGCAGCTGGTGGCACCACTGAGATACCCTTGAGGCAGATACCGCCCCCAAACACTGCTTCGCAGGTGCTGCGTTGTCGGCTGCCCTCTGCTTCACTTGAGTGAATGGGTTGAATGCAGAAAATAGTTTCACACTGTGTGGTGTTGTGTTGTATGTTCATGTGTGACAAAAATAACCACTTTGCACTTTAATGCAGTCTGTTGCTGGTGACGCACTGTTCAGTTCTGCCTAACACCAGTGTGTAGGTAACCTGCTAGACTTTATTTTAATCCCGAAAGCCTGTGGAAATGTTCACTTCTACGCTATATGATTATTTTATTAGGGCAGTATTTCAGCTGAGAGACCTCGGCAGGGAAAGCTTGGCCACTGTGGGTTTTAGATTACCCTAACATTAACAGAGGGAAACTTATGGCAATGTCTATTCCAGATGTTCTTTTTTCCCCCCTTTCTGTTTCTTCTGAGTCATATAACCACTTTCCTTTGTGCAAAATGGATTCCTTCATTTAAACATTCATAAGCATACAAAGCTATAATCATCAAACACAGCAGAATGCATTTTGTTGGCACTGATGCTTTGAATATTTCATCATAAAATGGAAAATACATTGTTGCTGGTGGATCAAAATTGTTCCAATGCTTAAATTTCCAAATTAACTAGTGGTTCTTATGTCGTCAGATAAATTGTATTGGTTGCAGATGTAGCACTAAGTAGCAATAGAGCTTTCTGCCAAATGGCTCAAGCATTCTCCTTTTTCAGGTGCTGATTTATTGACTGATTGAGTGTCTGTGTGTCTGATTGACAGCCGGATGGACTGGCTGATAAACCAGGGGAATTGATTGAACGTAATGCACTGTGGATGTACAGCCTGTCACTGCTAGCCTCCCCCCAACATCATCACGGATACCGAGGGAAATAACAAGCAAAATCCCTGCAGTTTGTCCAATTACTGATTTAGATTTGCTCCACAAAAATACTAAGGGCACCTAAAAGTGTAAATGTCAGCATGAGACTTTGTGTGAGTGTAGTGGGATGCACCTCGACCAGTTTCAGGACTTTTACACACATATAGACCACACATGCACACATGAGCACACATAATTGCTGCATTTGTCCCACAAGCTATTTTAAACCAGTATAACACAATTATTTAATTGAATAATCTGTCATTATTGTTCCTTGACCTGGCTTGTGAGATGTCAGGCTATCTCTTGTGTGTGTGTGTGTGTGTGTGTGTGTGTGTGTGTGTGTGTGTGTGTGTGTGTGTGTGTGTGTGTGTGTG
>JBBPCW010000006.1:11458777-11473279 GCA_037974425.1 Phenacogrammus interruptus
GTGACTTACAGATGGACCGTAGCATCTGCCATCTCCGGGCCAAGGTCTACTTTTGTAAAGCTGCACTACCATGTTTAAAGGATCCACAAGACAAGCAGAAAGTAAAAGGAGAGAAAACAACCTGCCCAAGAGCAAGTGCTCTGCATGTTTTCATTGGGTCACTTCTAACATAAGAGATCCTTGGTGAAGGACCATAGGGAGCAATCAGAGAGATATTTTAGTGAAGTGTTAAATTGAAAGTGTAAACAGCTACAATTGCTAACAGTACTATTTGCAGAACAAATTCGGAAACATATTTCAATGGAAATTACTCTCACCAGGCCTAAATAAAAAGGCTCTCACATTTTCTCGATTTGCTGGTGCGGCAGCTCATTTAAATTGCTATGCAGTTTTATTGAGGGACTATGCATTCGGGATTCATTTGCTATTACTCTTCTTTGATCTGACAGATTACAGCTATGTGTCCTATTTGGAATTCACTCTAGCCTGTCACTTAATTCCCCTCTTTTGCTTCAACCGCAGGATCAGTTACGGGTGCTCGTGCTGTGAGGAGCTCATTTTCATTGCTCAGATTTACATATTCATGATATCACCAGTAACATAAACACGTTACTTTGCTAAATTATTCTCTTATACCCATAATGCAGGGGTGACCCACTCTGGTCCTACAGATCTACCAGGGTGGGGAGTTCAGGTCCAACACACTTGGCTCTAAAACAAAGATTGTCCTGAAAGCCTTCATTACCTTCATTATCAGATGTTCAGATGTGGACTAGAGCTAAACTCTGCAATAATAGATCTTTTTGGCCAGGATTGAGCACCCCTGCTGTTATATGTTGTATCTACTTTCCGGGGCATTATTACAGCACAGCAACAAAATTCATTATGATTTCATATCACATCATTTATCAGCTCAGCAGTTCAGCAGCAATTTTTAAAAGATCAAGCCACAGTACAAAACATTCTTTTTTGAAAAATGTACTTTTATTTTTTATGATAGGCTCTAAACAGGCTATTATTCTTTCTAAAGGACTTGACTCCAAGTAAAAGCTTCGGCAAGTAAAACCATGGCAAACATCTGCCTCACATTACTTTAATACAGAGCCTTCAAAAGATTTCTTTGTATTACAAGACACATATCATAATTTTTTTTGTATTTATTCTGATTATTGTGTTTCTGTGGGCTAATGTCTTAAAAGAGTCAATGTTAAGTGTTACATTCTTATGTCTTTTTATGTCTCAGAATTAACCCTCATATTATATTCTAAATTACTAACCACCTTCTTGCTTGGGATCAAACTGATCCCATCAATGTAAACCTCCAGATAATAGTTTAAAATAAAATTGGTAACCAAATTTATGTTTCTTTATTGACTACCTAAATAGTGATTCTAATAACTCATAGATGTAACACAGCTTGGGAAATATCAGCAATCTCATTGACAATCTACTGTGTCATGTGAACAGAGCCCTCAGCATTATTCAAAACAACCAAAATAAATGTGTGTAAAATGTTGATGTTCCTGAGATGTTTAATGCAACTGAAACTGCTTAGGGTCAAACTGACCACAAAAGAACATTGATGTGTACAGAATGTGTACAGGACATTAAAAACATATCATCTTAATTTTGTGTTCTACCAGTTTTTCCTGTTTAATTAGTAAACAGTCATTTAATATGAAGCAGTAAAGGCCATGTATTTAGAGAGATTAAATATTACATGCATCAAATTGACTCCAAACACAAAGGGAAGTTGTTTTTCTTACTGTGACTTTCAGACTAATGTGTAAATATGTGTAATATGTAAATTATCAGTTCTGACAGGCTGCCCTGTAATTTGCCTCATTGAAACACACCTAAGAATGTCCATGGCATTGGATGAAGCTAAACTGCTGTTGACTAAATAGGCAGATGTGTAAAAGTGCCATTAAATTAGTTTTTTGTATCTTAATTTGCACATATGGATTGGAGAATGGATGGCGCATTAAACATGTATGATTATATACTACATTAAGCTGGCTTATTTAAAATAAACTGGGAAAATTCAGATATGCACTCTTTAACAGGCATTAAAAAGGTCATGCTATTTAACTTGGGTATATTATTCTGAAACTGCATACTTCTGTATTGTCCAAAGGTGATTCTTTAACACTAATTGACAAGTGTAACCTGACAAATGTCAACATCACAAGCTCATAGACAGTTATAAATGTTCTAGATTGCAAACGCTTTTGATGTGCACTACATCAAAATCAAGTGTTTGGTTTGCCAAGTATACACTCAGGAGCCGCTGCTCCATGCCAAAAATCTAGCTTATACCCAGCAGTGCCCTCCTTCACAACCAACAAGAGATGCTTCCAAATTAGCTGATAATTAAACTCAACTCAAAGCAGCTCTCCAGGAGAATAGAATGAGCTAAACACAAGTAGACTGAGAGAACCTTTCAAACCCAGTGTTTTCTTTTTGTTCTAAAATATGTGAATTTATTTTCCATTAAATGGAGCCATGAGAAACAAAATGCAGAATGTCGTTCTGTATTGAACTGTATTGATCCGCTCATTCACTCAGCCAAAACAGCAACTGTTACAGTTTCTGTTTATTCAAGAATATTGATTCTCCAATTTTAATATCACATCTCAGTGATACGTAATTTGCTCCAAATCAATTAGGTAAAAATACTTCTATGTTTCCCAATAAGAAGTATAAGTTATGTGCTTTTGTTTAACTGTTTAATTGTCAGAACATCTAACAACATAGTTATATACAGCTTTATGATATAGGAGACTGTATCCTTCACTGTTGATGTCCATTTATTTTAGAACATTGGGTATAAAAAGGACTGAACTTTTTGGCTAAGCTAGAAACTAAATATTACTGTGTGATGAATATACATGTGCCCTCTGAGAATGCTCTTAAAAATAAGCTCCCCCACCACCCCAGCCTGCGGTACTCTCTGAAATTCAAATATTTTACAAAGCTTTCAGATGGTGTATATTAAAATAGCCATATTTATATGGTTTCACTGATTTTCACTGAGTGCATTATGGGCATCTGTTTCATACATTGAACTTTTAGTTAAAATATTAATAAATCAAACTCTACTTCACTACATCAAATATGTATCAGGGGTTAAAAAAGGCGTGTGAATTGATCGACCATTAGAAGGGAATTGGGTTAAAACGGTCAGTGTTTCATTAAGTTGGACATTAAGCACAATGAGTCAAAAGTTACGATCAGATGAGCTGAATTTAAGCAACCCAAAGACAAGGACAGAAAGACAGACATGGGTCTACTACTGCCTGATTACTTTTGGACTATTTTCCATGCTATATTACATAATATTAAAGAGTATTTGGTCTGTTCAAGTATTTGAAAATGTATCCCCATGCTTGTCAAGGGGTGTATTAGATTAGATTAGTTTTTAGATGAAGTTAAAACATTAAATATGTTTAAAATGCCTTATAAAGACCCATCAAAAGCAACAATATCACCATCAGGATATGGAGGGCTTTAGGTGTTCATCTTGCATCAGACATCTTCTCTTCTGATGGGCTTTGATCTGTGCGAAGCAAGTGGACCATTTGTGGCCTGTTTACCAGTGCGTGCAGGGGTGGCAGAGGGGCTGCTGGGAGTTGAGAATAATTCTCCTGACACCTGCCGAGGCCCAGAACACAGTCAATACGATGGTTGGGAAAGGGCAGGGCTTCAAAGCCCACCTTGGGAAAGCACTTATTCATTATACCAAACAAAACAATGCATACAGGACACATTACCTCAAATTAAATATGGCAACTAGTTTAATTAGACAGAAAATAAATAGATAACAGGGAAAAACGTCTATCCCTGGAATGTAATTTGGTTTTAATGGTGTGTTATCAGCAGTGCCCTGAGAGCTATGTTTCGGTAAGCAACACTCAATCTAAAATCTTCTAGTGGCTCATGCAGCTCTCCAGTTGCTTTAGGTCTCCTCAATCTCTCCTCATCTAACAACCAGCCTTGCAGAAATTCTCCACAGTGTGCAGAGCCTTAACACCTACTTCCTCAGCAACAGAACTTCCATCCCTATTGTTAAATGTAAAGCTTTTACTTACTCTTATTTACCTCTACTTTTTTTTAGGTTTGAGAATAGTTAGTTTATCCCTCTGGCCCTCCTGTGGGACATTTTGTCCACTTCATTCCACTCCACTCTTTTTTTATTTATTTACCATTTTAGCTGTGTTAATGCATATGGAATGAAAGTTCTCAAGAGTCTTCAATTCATTAAATATATCAGTATTATACTCCATACATCCAGTTGTAACACTCGACTCCATCGTGGACACTTCTGGCCAACTGAAATCCATTAAAACCCAATAAAATTCCTTGTAATTCCTTGTTATTTACACTGTTAAATCATACAATTTAGGTTAAAATGCTTTAATTCTAAACTCAGCACTTGAGTAATGTATTTTTTTAGTGTTTTCTACCAGACTATGTCATTTATCCATTTTTGGCCAAGCGAGCAATTTTATGTAATAATCTTAGTTCCCAATAGGGGAGTATGATAAATGACACAATTTTGACATAGGTGTGACCTTAAGGATGTCAGATAATGGTTTTCTGTTTGTGCACCACAGTAAAGTTCAGTGTTGTTGTTAATCAGTAACATATTTCAGATTTGTTCAATTTTTGGCCCCAGTAGCAATTTTTGAGGTTGTTTACTAACAAGTGCATTTTGCAAACCCACTGGAATTTTAAGGATAAAAAAAAACAACATTTGATACTTATGAGAAGAACTGATAGTTAAAAACCTTATGTAGTGAAAACAGCAAAAAAAAAGTATAAACATATAAAAAATTATATATAAATATATGGCCATTATTTAAAATATTATATTAAATTGCTTGCTTAACCAAAAATGGATAAATTACATAATCTGGAAGAAAACACTAAAAACTTGATTTCTCAAGTGTTGAGTTTAGAATGAATGCATTTTAACCTAAATTTTATGATTGAACAGTGTAAATAACAAGGAATTAAAAAGCGTAGTTTTCATGGGTTTCAACTGGCCAAAAGTGGCCACGAAAAAGCTGAATGTATTGTAAAAACGAGGAGGGCCAGGGGTTTAATAATAAATTACATTTACATTCTATTGAAAGTAACAAGTATCGAAAGAAACAATAAAAAAATGTTTTCACTGGTGCTTTGACTGACAAATGCAAAAGTGATATCAATTAATATTCTAGTCTAGAATTTGCACTTTGTCTAGAATTCCTTCAATAGTTACAGTAACTTTTGACTGCAGTATAATGAGAAAAAATAAAAACTCGTCACCGGTGATTACTGTGTAACTATGGATGTGACTGTTTGCAAGGACAAGGACAATGTGTCTCCACACCTTGTTGCACTATTGGCTACAATTCTCCAACCAGAGGATGAACCTTCAGCAGCTAATTGAATCACTCTCCGCTCTTCTGACCCCCCAGGCTCTCCATACCGAGATAAGATCACCATAGCGATCTTGCAGCTGCAGGAGGAGGGGAAGCTGCACATGATGAAGGAGAAGTGGTGGAGAGGGAATGGCTGCCCAGAGGAAGAGAGTAAAGAGGCCAGTGCTCTGGGTGTGCAGAACATCGGGGGAATCTTTATCGTTCTGGCCGCCGGACTCGTCCTCTCTGTCTTTGTGGCAGTGGGGGAGTTTCTCTATAAGTCCAAACAAAACGCACAACTCGAAAAGGTAAAGAAACACTTTCAAATTTCTGGACTGCAATGAGAAAGTGGCAGCTGTTTTGTACAATGAACTGCAGTCATACTTTCCAACCTCATTTTCAGCTTGCTTCATGCCTATGGTTGTGCTTGGATGGTTTGCTTTATCGGTTTATTGTTGGGTTGGGACTTGTATTCCTCACAATGCTGGGGAGGTGCACTAATGTTAATGCTTGAATTTGGTGGTGAACTCCTTGCATATGAACATGTTTTGTTTGGTAATAGTCATGCACTATGATGTAGTCAGAGCCAATAAAGCTTAATCTGACATGGACACATAAAAGGATAATCATGCAGAAATCTATAATGTCTGGGGGTCAGGATTAAAAAGTGAAATGCATTTCATCAATATTTTACAGACTTTGCCAGCTGTAGAGCAAGCAGCTCTCCTTGATGTTTGTCTCTGAAGACAGAGGGGCTTTGGTTCATTTGCTCAGATGGCCTCCATGGTTTTCAGCATGTCTCACCTCGACAGCCCCGCCTCACTCTCCCCTTTCCACCTCATTCATTCTCCCTCCTTTTCCCCCGCGTGAATGGTATGAGTGGAGTTAAAAGTCCATGGTGTGTATAGAAAGATCTGGAACAAAATCAGCAGCATCAGTCACATCATAAATGCTGATATTCAATGTTTTCAAGCACATTTTTAACTTTCCAAACTGTCCAGGGGAATGGAAAAAATAAGAGACCGATTTTCCCCTTTTTTATTTTCACTGTACAATTTGCAGCAGTGTGTGTGGAAAATGTTCAGGTTGCTATTCTTTTATGAACTATAGCTGTGTAAAAAATAAGAAATGATTCCATATGTGTTGTAACTGCAGTAGTGTTTGTAGAGCAGATATTCTGTGAGCTGTATTCCAGCAACTTCACTCCTGATTCAGTTTCTGAAGTTTTTATTGTTGCAATTGTAAAATAATGCGCCGCTAAACATTTCTGAGGTATAATAAATTATTTATATGTATTATTTTTTTATTTTCTCCAGACATTTTTGGTTTGATTTTTGAATCAAGTGTGGTCAGTAGTGCATAAAACAGTAGCAACATGCACATTTAACACGGACACACTCCTACAAATTGCAAAAGCAATAACAAGGAAAAAATGATGCGGTCTCTTATTTTTTTTCATGGCTGAAAATATATATACAGTAAGCCCCCGCTATACGTGGGGGTTGCGTTACACGAGCACCCACATATAATGAAAAACCGCGTTGTTGTGTTTTGGTCAAAAAATGCCTTTAAATGCCTATTTTAATAGTGTAAACCTTAAATATGCCCCCAGATGTGCTCCCAGAACACTTTAATTTCATTTTAAACAGTTTAATACATTACCCTTAACGAAAATGTAAAGATAAACCCGAGGTTTAAATACAGAAAAGTCACGAACGAGAGAGACAGAGAGAGAGAAAGTAAAAGAGAGAGAGAGAGAGAGAGACGCGCTCCGGAAAAGTTACGAACGAGAGAGAGCACGCGAGAGAGAGATACAGAGAGAGATACAGAGAGAGAGCGAGCACACGAGAGAGAGAGAGAGAGAGAGAAAAAGAGAGCGAGAGAGAGACGCGTGCTCCGGAAAATTCACGAATGAGAGAGACAGAGAGAGAGAGGCGCGCTCTGGAAAAGTCACGACCTAGAGAGAGAGACAGATATAGAGAGAGAGCGCTCGCGCAAGAGATACAGAGAGAGAGAGAGAGTAAGAGAGAGAGCCCTACGGCCATGCAGGGGGAGCCAGAAGAACTAAAATTAGTTAAAAAAAAACATATTGGCAAGAAAAAAAGAATATTTGCAGGTTCCGCGTTGTTTTGAATATTTCCACATAAAACGATCAGTTTCGTTCTCAAAAAAAAACGCGTGACTGGGTCCGCGAGTCCCGATCCGCATAAATCTGGGGGTTTACTGTATACAGTTAAGAAGTCTTTTGCACAGATTTCACGATAGACATCTTGAATATTAGCCAGTTTTCAGCCAAAAAACAGGACTTGTTCTCAGCTTTTCTTGTTGTACCTTAGTGAAAGATCTGACCTCCCCTGTGACAGTTGAGTTGTGAGTCCCACATGTGCATCCCCACTTAGCCCCTCTCAGCAGGGGACTGGCTTTAAGAGACATCTTCTGCACCCGCCATCGATCTCTGCGAGTGGTTTTGTTTGTCCGCTGAAAGACACCATATCGTTGGGGGGTGTCCTGTTGCGAGGTGTTGCTGTGCAGACTAGTCCTTGGTTACAATTACATGAAGACAGGAAGCCACTGGCCAGTGGTCAAGGACAGCCCTGACAATACTCATCACCTATTAAAGAACTAGAATTTGCAGTCATGGTAGGGGCTGCAGAAACTGATCCATGCCACAAGGGAGAATCGTGTCCCTGTGACCCAGTAGCTTTTAAACACATTTTACAGTTGCCATGAAACAGGCCACATTGAGTGTAGCCACAAGCTGCCAGCACAGCCTGGAGAGCATTTAGATGAATATGAAATATGTGTGAGTGAGAGGGATGGTGAGAGCAATTATGCAAAAAATGTGTTAAACAGGAGGTAACAGGTCCACACAAAGCTTTTCTGTTAGTGCTTTTCTGTGCTTTTCACACCTACAGAAAATATAAAATGTGTCAGAAAACATTTCATTTCAAGAAACTGGAGCTAAACAACAACTCCAAAGCTCTTTTTTAAAATTTTTTTTTTTAAGTAAAACATGAATATGGAAGACCTGTCTGACTTATCTACACTCCCCTCACAAATGTGTTACATTGCAATTGTTGCAAAGTTGGACACGCTTTGCAGAATTTGAGCCAAAATACAGTTTGATCTAATGAATATAGGCTTGATAAAATAACAAAATTATTCAGATTTTTTCTTAATACTGTTTTTCTTTTTCTTCTGAGCTGGATCCCATAACTCATCAAAATTAGCCAGCTTATACAAAAAATGCTAATATCACTGTGATTACATCCAAATTAAATAAATAAATGAAAAATGACACCTGGTCATTTGAAATTGATAACACACTCTTAAAACAGAAAAAAAAAACTTTGTTTTTTTTTTGCTAGAGTGTACTCTAGCATGTTCTGCAATTTCTCATTATTTTCAATGGGATTTTTGCTCAAATGGTGCTGTGTTGTCCTCAGTGAAGTTCCTTTAAATGAGCACTTTTGGGGACAGAGTGAGAAAAGATTAATTGTATCTAACATTATAATCAAAAACAGATATTGTGAATAGATAATGAAACACAATCAGCGAACCTTGGAATAATGTACCACTGTGATGTATCTGACCATTCTGACCTTTTTCCTCATCAGATTATTTTCAGGATGCTGGCTCATCATCATGAATTCTGTGCTTCTATGCAGTGTTAAACACTTTTTATATTATGCATGCACATACACACACACACGCACACACACACACACGTGTAAATAAATGTATTACAACAATGACGACAATTTTTTCTTGCTGTTCTTTTCATGCATTTTTTGCCTCCATGCTTTTCTCTCTCATCCTGCTCCTTTTCTGCCACCCGCTCGGTTTCTCCCACTGAGTGTGTGCTCACTGCACTCTGAACCGCTGAAGAGTAAACCTCTCTCCTGAGAGTCAGGGACAACCAGCCGAGTGTGAAGAAGGGAAGAACCTCCTACTAGCTCACGTACATGCAAACACAGTATGATGCGCTGCTTTACTGATTCGCTCTGCTTTCATATCATTTCCTAATGATGCTGTCTCATATCTATGACTGCAGCTGTTCAGGGCATTTATTTCACTTCTACTTTTCCTTAGCAAAGAGGGATTTTATTTTACAACTATCATGCAAGATTTTACATAAAATGCATAATTCATGTGCTGTAGTTTGCTGCTGTAAACACAGGAGGCCCCTTAACTCTCAAGAAATGTTTTTATTCTACTAGGATTAATAATGCGCACAAATCATTTTGTTTTTACAGAAAATCAACACAAACAGAATCAACAAGTGTGTTCAGAATTATTTTACTGTTCAGGAACTGTTTGCGGTTCTCTTAGACATCAGTGAACATGTCTCTTCTGAGCTGCTCTGAAAAACCTCTTTCATTACCCAGCTCAGGCCCGGCTGATATAACAGCCTCATCATTCATTGTTCCTAAAATATAGTCTATCAATCACGAGTCACACTGGAGCACAAAAAAGAACAACAACACAGCATTCATCTTATTCATATGTGGGGAAAATGATTGAAAGGCAGTTAACGTGATCTGCAGTAGAGCTGCTATTCAGGTGTAATGCTAAACTATACAGGTGCACATTTCCCAAAAACAGTGAAAGCTGTTCATGTGTAATGGTGAATAGCATGTTGTCAAAGGCATTTCTTAGGCACTGTCAAACAAAAGACCACCCTTATGTGGCTCACGTTTGTAAAAGTGAGAGTCTTAAGTCTTAATTAGCTTAAAACCTAACACTCATGTGCTATTTAGCCAGTCAAGGAGTATTCCATCAGACGTGGTAGTGGAGGCCAGCGCTGAGAAGGCTAGCTGGGTAAGACCAAATGAATATCTGGAATTCTTAACCAATGAGCACCCTGCATCATGTTCACTTTAATCACAAACGATTTTTAAATGTTGCAAATACTTTATACTTATGGCTAAGAATAAACAAATAAAGGTTTTATTTTAGGTCAATTATTCATAATTAAACTGGAAGATAATATGTACTCCTTAATAGTGATTAATACATTATTTTGGTCCTGTAGGTCCACTGTAGATGGTTCTATCCTAAACCTTTACATTTACAGCATTTGTAGTTTACAGTAGTAGTTTAGCAGCTTAATTATTTAAAGTATCTGTGGGGGACCATCAAAATAAAATCAAAATCATTATTTTTTTCCAAGCTATTATAAATGATTTAGTAACAACGATAAAGCTCATATTCTGGCTATGACAACAAAATCTCATATTTTAAAGAATAAAAGATTCACATAGTTTGGGCCATTTTGGATTTTTGGTTTGCTCTTCACAAAAAATTTGACACTGAAAATAGTGCATTTTTTAGTGTAAAAAAAAAAGTGAAAACTGGAGAAAAATGACAGAGATGCAAGGTTAGCTAGTAAGTGTGGCCCACACACAGGCCTTCTGAGTTTTAAAGAATTTCAATTTCAGCAAATAATCTACTGTTAAGATAAAATTGGATATTCTGGATCTATGGGTTGTTTGAATCAGTTGTCAGTGTATTCACATTCATGACCCACTACTGTAACTACTAGGAGTTACCACTCTTATTTTCTCCAACTGTATGACGTTATTCAAACTCTGCTTAAAAGGTCTGAAGAAAGTAAAACAGCAGGGAAAAAAAACAGTAGCAGTTACTAATACTAAAAATACAGTACTAGTGCACATCAACTATTTACCAGGGGACGTTTGCAGAAATAGCAACACATTTTTCTTTGTCTCATTTCGGAATGCAGCACTTCCAAACGCCACAGTGTCTTTGGGAGAAAGAAACGTGAGGAGGAGGGAGAGGAGAGGCAGCCGCTTAATTGGCCATGCAGCTACATGGGATTTGAGTCTGAGGAAATGTAATATGCATCAATAAGTCATGCTGCTGCAGCGGCCTGGCAGAGAAAGGCAGGGTGAAATCTGCCATAGAGAAATCGCTTTAGTTATGACGCGCTGGGTGCGCATCCAGATGGACGGCAGCATTGAGTCATCGCTTCTCTCCTCCCTCGCGCCTCCACCTTTTCCAGCCCAGCATTCTACATCCACTCCCCTGCATGACACTACACGCCCCACCATCCCATCCCACCCCCAACACACACCTCCAGCACAGAACTCATTCACTCTTCCTCACCTTCTAAAGCGTCTCCATCCTGTTGTTCAGGTTAAGGCAGCCAGTGGAGGGGATGTGTGTTGAACGTGTGAAGGAACAGCTGATCAGCTGTCTTTTCTTTCTCCTGCCACACAGAGGTCCTTCTGCAGTGCCATGGTGGAGGAGTTACGAGTGTCCCTCAAGTGCCAGCGCCGCCTCAAACATAAGCCTCAACCGCCTGTCATGGTCAAAACAGAGGAAGTCATCAACATGCACACCTTCAATGACCGGAGACTGCCAGGCAAAGAGACCATGGCCTAAAATAGACACTTGCTCTCTGTTTCTTGAGCCGGAGGAGGGGAATTAAACAAAACGAAAGTGGAAGGGCAGGGTGATAGCTACATTTCTACGTTGGGGAGGGGGTGAGAGATTAGGTATGTGATTTGCTCAGAGTGTTAAATGTCATCGTTGTTTCAAAATAATTAGTTACTGCAGACAAAAAAGAAACTGAGACAATATTTCCTGTGGAAATAACTTGATTCTGGGCAAAATTAAAGTGAGTTACCTCATCACTCCTGCCACCAGGGCAAGGACTGATTGGTACTGGTGTTCAGGATCACTACTGACGGAAAATCAAGAGACGGAGGAGTAGAAACAACAATGTGTGTGGCTGGAGTCGGACTGTCCCTTCATTATGTTCACATTAGTTTAGATTTGTGAATCTGTAATCTCTTTAGGCAGCTCAAGCATTTTCTGTCTAGAGGCCACACAGAGAATGGTTGAGCCCTTTTAAGAGACCTAAAAGACTCATGTAAACAAATATACAATGGGTGTGGGGTTCTTTATGATGACCTGGATAAAATAGTATATCATTTTAAGGTGTATATTTGTGCTGGAAAAAAGAATATGATCGGTCCCAATCAGGAGCAACCAATCCTAATTGATTCAAAAGGTTTGAAATATGTTTAGAGCCACAGCAAAATGACAGCAAAATGTAATAAAGACGTTTCTTACTCTGAGTAAGTCAGAGAAGTATCATACATCAGGCAATAAATGTATTAATTTGCTTGCATTTCAAATCACTACCACTTCCATAACATTCAGTAGGAAGAGTGTTTTTCAAGAAAAAAAAATACAAGTACACAAATTCATTTGTGAAAATGTGTTGGTAAAAAGAAGGTATATCAAGACTGCCGAGTCATACCCACTTTGGTAGAATAATACAGTATACAAAAAACAAGACGTGCCTATTACTGGCCCCTGAATAACCTTGGGACGCTCTTCATCACCACTGCGGAATATAGGTCAGCACTGGTAGCTCAGAAACAAAACTCATGCTATATTTATTCAAATATTTATTATTTTATTTATTATTTTCTTTTACAATTTTTTGATGGACTGGTTCATAATAGCTATAAACATACATATTAAGTACACTCCTGTTCACATTTCCCTTTTTTTTTTTTTAAACACACAATTTGGTTCCTTTAATTGTCAACTTTCTTGTTTGTACTTTTTGTGGATTTAATTTTAGAAACAGGACTCCTCACAAACTTGTGCAAATGCAAAATTTATATAAAAAGTGTTTTTGTATGGAGAAAAAAAAAACAAAATTTTGTAATAATTTTTATCAACACAAGATTGACCATGGGCATCTTTCTCTTCTTGTGGTGGATGAAATGCCCTGTGGAATCTCCAGTCCAGAGTGTAAAGTTGTGGGGGCCCTGGGACCACTGTGTGTCCACATGGACCAGCCTCATTAGACTACACAAACACACACACACATATACACACACACACACACACATACACACATACACCCACACACCCACCCAGGACCATATCATCTGGCCTCTGTGAGGAGGACACAGAGCCGGTGTCCATGATACATGGCCTCCATGGACAGGGGATGCCTTTTAGGTCCACACAAAGGGAAGAGTGCTAAGCATGCCAGGCAGTGTTGAAGTGACACACACATTTTGGACAGATCCTATTTTTATCATGTAAATGAATCATATTTAAAGAAAGATATTTTTACTTGGGGTAAATGACAGTAACACTAATACCGATAAAACAAAAATATATACGTATAAATACAAAGAGATAAACAAAGAGGACAACCACGGTTGCTCCTCATTTTACACCCCTGATTTTCAATAGACTGCTAGTACTCAGTGCAGAGAACATGTGTGTAAATGGTTTAAGATGGATAAGATGTATTTAAAGAATTTAAAGATGCTAAACTAATTTTGACCATGTTGTGAAAACAAAATCGACTGTGCACACAATTTACTGTCTGAATTTGATGCACAAGTTTAAAGAAAATCATTAAAAAGTTCAACATACTTGCCTCTTAGCCTCTATCATTTCATAAAACTGCACTTACAGCACATCGTACATAGCAGGCCTGTACACATTTTCACGGAACTGGAAGGAATGCGGGGCAACTTTTGAATTGACTTTTGTTACATTTAAATCAGTTTATTTCACTGGTTCAATTAAACATGATTCTTCACACGACAAGAACTTTTTCTCATAATCTTCGATTAATTGTCTTCTCCCTGCCTCGCAAACATCATTTGGCATGGCCTTGAATACATCATTGTGTATTAATATGAACAAATAACAAGAACTATAATTTCACTGACCTATCACTTGGTCTCCGCATTTCCAGAAAAAAAAATGTTCTGCTAGCTCAGAGACCTTCCCCAATACTGTATTTCTCCTAGGAGATGGATACACATTGACTTTAAATTCAATATACAGCATATTACATGCTCTCTTATCCAAAAAGACAGTCTAATTATGTTTCAGAGGAAGGGAAATGAAGTGTTATGAATCTCACTCAAACCCTCTTAGACAGCCTAAAATGACTCTACTATATGCTGATATGGGGAGTCCTTACCAGGGCATGAAACCAGCAATATCCTGTTTACAAAGTGTATAATTATCCACTATACTGGCTGGCGACTCAAAACAGTGGGAAAAGTGAGTTGGGAGTCTCCTT
>JBBPCW010000006.1:11527822-11539772 GCA_037974425.1 Phenacogrammus interruptus
TTCTTTTATACTTTCATTACGTCTCGTGGTGAGCTTCTTTTATTAAACCTTATCGAAGTCCTTTTTGGGAATTTCACCAACAGATACTTTTAGGCATTCTTATCAGACATTTTTATTCGTCTTTGATTAGTTTAAGAAAACTTGCACAAACGTGTACTTATAGCTGTATTCTTTTAAACTGTTTTCTTTACTCTTGTTTAGCGTTTTAATTTAGCTTAAGTTTTGCTTCTCTATTGGTTTTATTGCTAACTTTATCTGCTTACTTTTCTTTGCATACTTATCCTTGTCAAGCACACTGAAAGACCTCTGTTTATGATAATGTACTCTATAAATACATTTCCTTTTCCTTGCCTTCTAGAACCTTGCACACAATCTGATGGAGACGTACCTTTGAAGTGTTTCCAAAATCATTTTTATACCTGGATAAGAGGCTTCAAAGAACAGTATTGTAGCACAATAGTAGAAACCGCATTGTTTATGTTCTGTGTTTACATGTACAATTTAAAAAGAACTCTTGCCATGTCGAGCTGTGGTCTTCTAAAAGGCACTGTGGACCTACACCTACAGTACATGTTCTTTAAAGCGAATCAATAGCAGCCATGTATAGTTTACAGATACATAGACCTTTCCTTGCGTGTCATGGGAATGTTCTGATAGCTGTAGTAACACAGAAAGCATCTTCATTCTCCTAATAGGAATGGCTCCTTACAGCAACACCTGTCATCAATTATAGAGCAGGATGAGATACGTGGAAGAGAGCTGCCCATGACTTTACTTTAGCACTGACAGCTTTGACAATAGAAAGTATGAAATGACCTGACTACAGCCACACAACGTTTACACTCTTTACCCAACATGCAACTGAACAGACATCATTTTGGCAGAATGCATCACAGATCTGCTGGCATGGTCTGCCTCCTCGTTCTGTTGGTCTGTGTGTGTGTGTGTGTGTATCTATATGTGTGATCTCAGGTTTCTGGCTCTGCCTGTCTGTGTTGCAGAGCTTTTAATGAGCAGCTTGACCCCACCACCCCCAATGGTTGCAGTGGGCAGGTTATAGGATACAATAGCTCATCATTAAAACTTTAAACATGGCAGTCATTTAGTCCATGAAATCCACTTTTGACATCTCCATTCAGCCTTTCAGGTTTTTATACATATTTAATAAAGCCTTCTTGAAGAAACAGTCTTCCTCAATGAGATTTTTTGAGCAGAATTCACTAAAACTGTCAAAGGTTGATGAACTGAAAAGTGGTTAGAGCCACAACGAAGGAAGTGGAATGTGCAAGGTATTTTAAAGGTGCTGCCCAGTATCTCAGAAAAAATAACTTTATAGAAGTAGGGGAAAAAATGTTGCCATTGTAAGCCGATGTAAAAAGATTTAATGGAGACCATCAGCAACATGCTCATAGTGGAAGGATTCAACAAATTAATGATTTTGTTTGCTTCTTTTTTTTTTTTTTTAATTTACATGATTAATATAATAAATAAAAAGTAAAAGTCACCAAAAATTTTAGATTACATTTTCATTCTTACCATTGTTTTATTAAAAAACAATGTTAGGAATTTACTGGGAGGATTCATAAAGCTACACAACACCTTCATAAGCCTTTCATGACAAATGACAAACCCATATTGACATTTATAAAGGTTTATGCTGCTCCAACAAATGTCAGTTTGGTTAACACCTGCAGATGAGAAAAATCTAAACAGACAAATACAGCATTCATGACACCTTATACTTGTGAGAGGACTACGTTTACGTAGGCTTATATCCACTGTCTTGCTACCTTATGAATGGTGTCCTTTACTAAAGCGCTACCAAAACAACTTTCATACCCGAAATTGTTACGACTGTCTCGCCCTCACGTCCTCATATCCGCTCCCGTTCTCCCAAATATTAACCTCCCTGTCTGCTTCTGTCCCGATTCCAGTCCTGTGCACACTTCCTCACTTCCCTTGTTCCCTTATTAGTCACCTTGCTCTATTTGTATCACCCCCTTCACCTGTGTCGCGTTTCTCCAATCACTCAACCACACCTGATCCTCATTCCCCGTATTATTTAAACCCCAGCTCGACCTCGAGTCCGTATGTCCATATTTGTCTTCATCCCTGTGTTTATGTATACCTTATGCTTACCTGTTTTGTTTCTCCTTTTGTTTTACAGACTCGTGCTCTTTATCCTGAGTTCCCCTTCGTGTTTTTGGATTCCTACCCTCAAGCCCTCCTGCTCTTAGTTTACCTTTGTTTGTTCTTTGTTCTGGTCTGTGGAGCACGGATGCTGTCTTTTGTTTAGTGTTTGTATATAGTCACCTTATTAAATCCTTTATATTATCACTGCACTTCCGTTTCGTGTTCTCTCCTTTGGTTATCGCCATGACAGAAACATATCTTTTCTGATTGAATCCATTTGGGGTAAGGGGAGACTGTGTGAATTTTGATTTATTACTGAAACAGCCTTTTAAAATAAATGACAATGATCAACTACAAAATTTACAAAACAGTAGAGAAGAGAAAGAAGGTAGCATTATTTCCATAAGAAATGTGGAAAAGGACATGAATTTTGTAATCATACCTACCTACAGTGAGACCACATGCAAATACACATACTCACATGCACCACACACATCATCCACACATGCATTCACCCTCTTGCTAATCTTCCAGCACCCTCTAGCACCCTCACAGTAAGATGAAGTTTACCATTAGAGACTCGCTGTGCAGGTACTTCTTCATGCGTCATTTGATTAATAGATTAATTTCCAAGTAACATGTTCTTATTCATTGTTTTCTCTGGTGGGACTCAACAGGGAAGCCTTGATTAATGGGACTGAGCGTGAAAATGGTAATCTGCACTTTTGAAATTCATGACCTACTTTTTTGCACTAGTTTAAAATTCAAGCACTTTCTGTGGCCCAGGCCACTCATACCATATCCTTGGTAATAGACTATGCTCATGGGGATAGCCATATGATTCCCCCAAGCTGGTATATTTATATATTCAACAAAAGATAATGTCTTATTGGAATATAGCAACCCTGAGATACAAGAACAATTTTAGGCAAACAGTCTCATTTCTACACCCTTTCTTCTTAATGAAGACCGGTTTTAAAAACACATATTTAGCAAAGATGCACTCTCACAATTAATCACATTCCAGATTATTGTGATTAGTCTACATGATCTATCATTGAAATAAATGTAGAATATCTTACACTAGTGCTCATTTTTGCTTATTTCTTACAATCTCTCGATCGACATTTTGATTCTCCTGCAAACATGAGTAAATTGCCTCAGTGCAGACACTTCCGTTCTGACGCTCTCTCTCTCTCACTCTTTCTCTCTCTCTCTCTCTCGTGCGGTTTATGGACAAATCTTCAGACAGTGTTTTTGTGTGTGAGAGCAAGGACAGGCAGCGACTAATTCCGCCACTCATTACCATATCAATTATGCGTGCAGCCTGAGATGCTGTGGAGTTTAAAGAATGCGTATTTACTGCAATCACTGAATATTCCTTAAAGGCTGATGAGATTAAGGAAAGAGGACAGAGATGTGGGTCTCAGCTGACCTTGGAGTGTGTGCCCGCTGACCCCTTATGAATACAAGCCTCTTTCCCCCTGGAGCTTTCAGGCACTGCTTAACTCGTATTTTACACCAGGCTTTAACAGAATAAGAGGTCGGGTTGATATAAGACTCTGAAAACTCTAGGATATTAGCTTGTCAGTTTAAACCGCAACGATATTCTGCACTGTATTCTCATTCATTCTTAAATGACACATTTCCCTCTGCATATACTCGTTATTTATCTGCCTAATCGGAATAATTAGTTATGTTTTCAGATAATAACTGTTGTTGTGTGTTTCCGTGTACTGTAGTCCCATTGTGTAGGTACTTCACTCATGAGCATTTTTCTCTGCCATTCATTTTTTTTAATGTTTTTTTTTTTATTTTTAGAAAAGCGTCTGATGTATTCTGCCTTTGTTCTCTCCACAGTGTCTGGGCTGCCAACCATGAAACCTTCCCCACAGCGAACGCTCACTCCTTTGACTAAAAGAGGAACAAAGCTGCCTGTCTGCCTAGCATCACTGATTGTCCATCATTCAGAACATGGCTATATAGATGAGCGTAGAATTCATACACAAGGCTATTTTTTCAGCTGTTCTTTTTATAGAGGTATAGGAAGTACAATACATTCAAAACTTTGTTTCATATATACCACGGTTGCCATAGATTGTCTAGACAGAGATCGATACTTCCTCTCTGAGGCTCCCAAGCGTTTCAGCACTAGGAGCTAATTAAAATTCCCCTGAAACTGCTTTCTGACATCTGCAATATTATTTTAGATCAGCGTAACCTGCTTTCCACGACCTTTTTTTTGCAGGAGAATATAGTCTGAAATTGATTCTGTTTCTCTGCATTTGAAGCTGAGGTAAACTGCAGGGAATTGCATCAACTGGGGAGGATAACTTTCAGTGCTGGCGAGGACACTTTGTGGGCTGAATATGTTTGCAAAGTAGTTTATGGAGTACGCCACATGGATATTGCAGTATTGTTCACCACCTATTCTTACACGTTACCCAAAAGAGAAGCTTAATTCAGTTTCACCTGGTGGGAATGTGAAAATGACAGTTTATTTTGAAAATGTCATAGCTTAAAATACATTTTGCTTTCCTGAGCATCATGCTTAAAGGTCTATGATGATTTGTGGCCATGCTACAACATAAACAGAGTAGCTGCGAGGAGCAATTTGTGATAGCCAGCACCACAGAACAACCTTTAAGTATCCTGATTACAGCTGGTGATAAGGAATTTAGCTGGTTATGTTGCCATGTTTCAAATATATTACCTCATGCTGACCACCATTTGGGCTAATGATCAAGATTTCAAATAATGCTGGACCAGCCACAAAGAAGGTGAACAGACTGTTTGAACATAACAAGATATTCTGCAAGATTTAGTTATTTTAATCAACACATTTCTTCAAGCTGTCTTTGCTTGTTGTTTTGACCTTCAGCCCATTTAGGTCATGGAAGTATAAAAATTTTATGACAGATTGGTTTTTGTCCTCAATGTTCCTGAGCTTCACTAAACACCAAATATGTTTATGACAAAAAACAAAACAAAATTAGACATCATAGCGAATCATCTTATTACATTAACAAAATAAAATGTTTGTGATGCATCTGTTACAGGCATTCATTAGTCACTGCCTTCATAATAAAGCATCTTACCGTGTCATCTGTGACTTGTTTTTAATAGAATGAGAAACCTTGACACGCAACGTTTAAATTTCTCCCAGATGGACGCCCAAATGCTTCCAGAGTTTTGTATTTATTTATAACAGGAACAAGCTGCCAAACATGTCTGCCACGCAAAAGGCGTGAAATAAGTTTAGCGATGGCATCTTGTCTTAACACTACAGCAACCATTAGCAGCAGCAGAACAAATGGTGCCAACTCAAAGACAACTCACAATTTTCAGGAGCTCTGTGAGAGTGCAGGTGATTATAAAATCTCACATGCATTTGGACTTCAAGTCAGACTTGTGAGGAGTACCTCTGATCCTCTAGACATGACAGTAATGGGTTGCTGGAGATTGGTGGGCTTTTCCAGATGCTCGAACACCTCCGGCACCTCCACTCATGCATCACATACACTGCAGCGCCTACATCTCCAAGAAACATGACATCAAAATCACATCCAGCTCTGATAAACCACATGCTTAGGGATACAGGAAAGTGTCTGAAATTGTGAAGACCAACATTTTAATTATAAATGAGACCTGCAAAGTAAAGCCATACTAAAGTCATTTGCAATAACAGTTCTCAAAAAAGCCTTCTCTTAAAGAGGATCTAAACTAGTTCTTCTGTGGTATTGCACAAATAAAGCATTGGGCACCTTTATTATTTTTTTAAAGTGAATATATATTTTAGAATATGTTCCATTTAACTGAACTGCTTGAATGATTTACATCCATTTCTCTAAAAGGACAAGTAGACCTCCACCAATCTAGCAAAATGGTTAATTCTGTAAATCAACGTATAACATCCATAATCAATGCACGTGGAAATCAGCTGCATGTAACCATGTTTAATCTAACATCAGATTAAACGACATCATATTTATTAGTAATCATAAAGGGGGTCCGGGGTCTCTAGTGGTTAACTGCACTGATTACAAATGGTTAAAACAATGTGATTTTATAATAATATGTTCATACTATTCAGTGGCTGCAGAACAGTTAAATGATCCTGAAAGCAAGATTGTGTATCTTGGTAAGAGAAATTTTAATTATTATGTAGTTATGTAGTTATTATTTCTACATTGCTTAGTTTGAAAATCTGGGTTCTATGGGTGAAGCTGCCAACAGAGAAAAATGTTCAAATTAAGCTTCTTTTTTTCCCATTAACATGTTTGGTGTCTAGTGAAGCTGCGAAAAACTGAGGACTAGAGCCCATCTGTCGTAACTTATGCAAATCGCACAGAAATGTGATTTTTTTTTTTTTACAATTATTTAGTGGTTGCAGACCAATTAAACAATCCTAAAAGCAGCATTGTGATTTCTTGGTAAGTGACATTTTGTTATTTTACAAACTTGTAGTTATGTTTATTATTTCTGGTACGGTTGAAGCTGCTAAAAAAAGTTTAAATGAAGCTTTTTAAAAGATAGCAGTAGTTCGCACAGTGATAGTCAATCAGGGCTTCCTTGAGCAGCCTCTTGTTCTTTGTACACAGTCTATGACATCTAACTATGCCAAGAGCCTCCCGCGGGTGGAGCGCATGGCATTACCAGCAGTCTGTCTCTCAGCTGAGCCTGCTCAGAGCCTCTAAAACAAACTTATCTACTGCCAAATCCACCACAGACTGTTACACACACACCCCTCACACAGCTCCACTCAACGCCATTATCAAATCCTTAGTTAGCTGAGAACTATTCCTGCACACCAGTGGAGCAGGAACAAAGAGACAAGCAGCTGAGAGAGAGATGTTTCTACTTAGAACAAATTCACGGCTGCGCTGAGCAGATAACAGACCGATTGACCAATCAATTGTGGAGACGCTGTTAAGCACACATACACACATACGCTGGAGTCGGTCAATAAGGAGATTAGGGCACAGGCAAGGACTGATTGCAGAATTAGTTCCACAAGTTTGTCACCAATATATGAGTAGCAATCTGAACTGTGGTTAGTCCTGTAACTATATTGTAGGGAAGCAGAATGCATGGGTCATCAGTGCAGAAACGAAAAGTTCTGAATATGCTTAAAAATGTTTATTTGTGGCATCAAACAAACAAACACACACACACACACACACACACACACACACACACACACACACACACACACACACATATATATATATACAGTAATCCCCCAGTTTTAAGCAGATCAGGAGTCATGGATTCAGTCGCACGTGTATGTCCCACTATTCCTGCGACTCTGACACTTCAGGCTCCACACTTCGACCTTTCCAAGGAGCCCTCATTTGTATTTTTAGCCCAAGTACATCAGGTTTTATTCTCCGAAAACCATTCACCTTGCTGTGGTGTTCCAATACTTTTGTCCTGCAACAATACTAGTTGCATATCTTGGCAGAGAATTTAAATTCAAATATTGCCTTTACATTTTCTTTAAGGGTAATGCATTAGATAGACATGAGTTTAAAAATGACATTAAAGTGTTCTGGGGGCATATTTTGGGATTGCACAATAAAAATTGGTATTTTTAGACATTTTTTTTTACCAAAACACAACAATGCGTGGGTGCTCTTGGAACTTAACCCCGGTGAAATGCGAAAAGCTGGGGATTACTGTATATATATCACTCCCCATTCAATAAAAAACACAAAAACAACTGCTCATTTAAAATAATAACTTAAACAATCATTCTGTCACCACAACACCAAACAACATGTAATGTACAACAAAACACATAAACAGTAGTTGGAAATAAACTGGGGTTCATATTACAGCTATAACTATAAGTAAACAGGCCATATTTCAACCCATCCATAGAATATTTTGCTCTAAATGCCTTTATAAAAATGTACTGCACTGATTACATAGACATCAGTTGTAATGCTGAAGTCCAGACTCAATCTGTTCTTTTGTCTTCCTGCATTCAGTCTAAAACATGAAAGGAACATATTCACACATTTAACATGCACAAAGACAATGTTCTATTCGTGTACAGAGAAGACAAATCTGAAAGTCTCCTATCTAGATTTCACAGGAATTGGGCATGAAGCCTAGAGAGGAAAAAAGTAACATCTTAATTCACACAAAACACTAAATCCACACAATCTTGCTCATCATTCCACTAAAAGGCGTCAAAAGAACATCTTGGATTATTACCATCTAAGAAGGGAGATGCATATTGAAATGATCCTGCTAATCTGTAAACATGCTGGAATGCTTTCAATTCAATTTCTTTTAAGAGCGAAATACCCAAATCATCTTACTGCTGAATGTTGTCTTAAGCAAAACTGGGTCGTTTTACTTAATTTACCTATTACACAAGTCTTTTAATTTATTTCTGGGGGCACTTGCTCAAACTGAGTTTCTAAAAACGGAAATGCATTCTGAACTGAAGTGATTTTGAAGCCACGGAATTCAAAATAACCAGACACAGCAGAATGGCGCACTATATGCCTAAATTGGGCCATATTGTCTGTCATGTGTCAGAGTAAACCGCATTTATTCTCCACTATGAAAACTATTTGCATATAGTTTATGCGCAGAGGATATTACACTGTCCCAGGAAAGCTGATGAAATATTGTTTGTCATAAATAATACTATTTTTATTTTATTTTAAAATGCCATTTTTAATGGACTCTGAAGAACACAAGTAAATTAATACAAATCTAGCAATCTAACATAATATTTTCTATTCACAGTTTATGGCACACAGGGCAAGGCCCCTTCAAACTATTGCACAGAAAAAGAGATTTTTTTCTGTTTGAAAAACAATGCAAAAAAAAAAAATCACATATTTAAGATAAAATGGAGGTGAACCATCTTCTTGTTTTATGCACTTTAAAATATGCACATTGTAAAAATGCTCCTCTGAAAGAGATTTTTTATGAACTAGATTAAAAGATGTCATGACCTTTGGAGCTTGCTGACAAATTCACTTGTTCTGCGCACCTGCTTTAAATATTAACACTGTGCTGAAATATTAAGAGATAGAAAGAGAAGAGACACAGAGCGGGCGATGCAACAGTGTACCTCCATTTAATTTTGCACTGCAAACGCTCAGTGGCACACTGCCAGTAAAAAATTTATTGGTGTTAACATAAGTACAAAAGCTATAGATTTTGATTGCTGTGCTGTGTTGTATGAATGTGAGCAAACGAGCCCTGGCGGAAAAAAGTCACTGAGCGTTCTTTAGCTCTTTAGCTCATATGGTGGAGTATTATGACGAGACTGACTTCACAGGCCTCCCCCCTTCAGGCCTGGAGTGATGCACACAGCCACAGAGGATGAGCCTCCACTGCCAGCGTCGACTCTCATCTGCCTACACGGATCCTTCACAGTTCACACACAGCCAGCCTCTCCATTCTGTGCTCTCTTGCCAAGTCTTTCCACTCTCCCCTGGTGTTTCTCTCCTGCTTACGCCTTGCTTTTTCTGTAATGGTGCTGGCGCATGAGCCAGTCAGAGGCTGAACTCATTTTTGCTCAGTGCAGCTGAGTTCAGTCTATCCTGCATGTCCTAATCACAGAGACCGAGGGACAGCGGCACGAAAATGAGCTTCTCCTTTATGGAGCCTGCCACGGGACATGCGTGAGGTCTACCTACTGCTATGATTACGCAAGTCAATATGGCACAACACATGCTGTTACCAAGCAAAACATGCTCTTTAATTTATAAAGGAACTTGCTCACGAAAAGCACATTACCCCATTTTCCTTTGCCGCACACATGAAAGTAGCGTAGAGATTGAACTGGATACACAGCTCCAGCCTCTAGGAAAGCTGCTTTTAAATATGATGTGATGTGCATCTATACTGTCCTGAAGAAAAAGTCGATCCCTGATTGCCTCAGAAGTTTATAATTCGAAAGTTTAAACTGCCCTGCAGCAGGTTAGACATACAGCAGAAGCTGCCATGGTGACATAGGCTGATAGATGTTATCCACTGATACAGGACAGAAAATCCTGAGTTTAGTCTAACTAAGTATAAAATTATCTGGCTGAGCAAGAACTTCTGCCTTGTGAGACAGCTCAGCTACACGGTGGTGCATTTAAAAAAGTGTTTAAAACCATTTACGTTTGGGTTGACAGTGTAAGACACAGCTTGTGATTGTTTGATTACAAAGAAGAGTACAAGTGACATGACCGAGTGCTGTTTTCATGCTGAATATGGTTTCATACCTCTATAAAGATCTGAAGATGAATTTGCTACATTAACAGAGAACGCTGTTTTTTTTATATGCAAGTGTCAGGAGATTGATAAATAATGTGATTCTTCCCCCAGACTGTTGCAAGTTGTTATTTGTCTGTCATAAGCTCAGTTGCAAAAGCTGGAGCATATGTGTGAGTTTCTAATCAACAGCCTTTTCCACACACAATTCTGAGATGTCCTTTAGATAATAGGTGTTGCTAGTATGACATGGAAACAAGCTAGAATGTATAATACTGCTGATGGCCTGTGACAATGTGCTATTAAACGTCAACAATTCATATCATCACCACGAAAATTACAGCCACCACCCCTAAGCAACAAAATCCGCAATGTTGAGATGACACTTACAGTTGGACTAAAACAAACACTGTAAGTGTTGACTTAACGCTGTATGTGCTGATTTAGAGCAGGCGATTCTGCTGGATTTCTCCTTGACATGCCGTTTCAACACTGTCAGGGTTGGAGAAGCAACGTTTGCAGGACACAAGTACTAACTGGAGGTGAATTGTAACGACTGTGACATTTTATTAGTTCTCCTAAACTACGCTGTTAAGTTTTAGGTGCAGTTTTGGCTTCCCGGCATCCTGAGGTAATCTGCTTCATTATTCCATCCTGTCCAATCACTCTATAATTCCGGTGCAGATTCTTATTGAAGACCTCAATTTCAATCATTACATCAGTGATAGCAATCATGAGACTCTGCTCTGATTAACTATCCAGCAAGTGCATTTAATGTGGGCTCTGCAAACATAGCTCAAGGTGTAGAGACTTTGTAAGCATAGTGCACTGCCACTGTGGTTGCCGTGCGAGGTAAAAATCCTCTCCAATCGCTCATTAATATGTAAATGTCGGCTATAAGGGTGTCTTCCTGTCATTAGAGAGTCATCAAACTTCTTTTTACACATTATGTTAATGAAGCGTGGAAATTACAAAAGAAGAGGAAACAACATTAAGCTGGAGACAAAAGCAGTCTATTCAGCTTTGCTTGAGGTGCTATTGAAAAGTCCAAGTCAACACAATAATGGCACAATTTACTTTAAGAGAGATGAACCTGATGTTTGCGGAACTGAAATGATATCAAGTATGTATGTACTTTGGTTAATGGCAATGCCACACAGATTAAAATTTCCATTTTCATGTCTTTTAGCTGTCTGAAATGAGTGGGCAAGTGAAGTGGCACTGGCAATGGAAGATGGAAGCAACCTTCACTAAGGACTGGTGTCAGTGATGTAAAGTATTTGAGTAAATGGACTTTGTTACTGTACTTAAGTATTTTTTTTTGGATACTTTGTACTTGTACTGAGTATCAAAAATGTAACCAACTTTTACTCTCTACTCAACTACATTTTTGATTGAATATATGTACTCTTTACTCCACTACATCTGTACGGACACTTACCATTACTTATTACATCGTGATGGTGTGCGACAAGTCTTCATCTTTATCTGCTATGGCTAATTTCTTGGGCGGAAGAGGCGATATCGGCATCTGCAGGGTGCTGATGGTACTGGATGCTATTTACCTATATGTGCTATTTTGAAATAT
>JBBPCW010000006.1:11549946-11560724 GCA_037974425.1 Phenacogrammus interruptus
TGTGTGTGTGTGTGTGTGTGTGTGTGTGTGTGTGTGTGTGTGTGTGTGTGTGTGTGTGTGTGTGTGTGAGTGCGTGTCTTTTTTGTCCCCAGAACTTTCTGAGCAATTGTTGAAAGCGCATGAACTCGACATGGGAAGGATGTAAGTCTGCAGGAAGCAAATATTCATAGGATAATTAAACTACGATCTTTGTGCCGCCTTCAATATGGCGGCAATCTGCTGTGCATTAACAGTTAGCCCTGGGTGATCATTACCCAGGCACCTCCTCTGTGGGAGCCCAGTGCTGAGTAACTGACATCTCCATAGGAAAAAGCTGGAAAAGCTGGAGGAAAAAAAGACCATAATTAAATCAAATATATTCAGCATCGTCTGCCTGCATCTCCAGTAGCCAATAGCTATGAGCTATTGTGATAAGACTGTAAGTATTCCTCAGAAATTTAATTTCATCAAATTTCAGGGGATGAAAAAAAAAAAATCAGTCAAACAATTTTAATGGATGATGAAATATAATTATGTGCATTTGATTAGACAAGCAGCCATGTCGAGACATTTCGGCATGAATCTTCCACAGCTCCTTACCAATCCAATAAATTCTCCTTTTAGACCTCTTTTCTCCACCTGAGAAAAAAAGGCAGAAAGCTGTGCTGATCAATCATTATGCCACAAACAGACTGCAGGTGACAGGCATGCCAGGTGAACCTTAAAATATACATGCAGCCATATATCAAGGGCATGACAGGTGCATTAGAGAAAGGCACCAGGGTACGGCAAAGCCCATGTTGAGCCGCTCTAGAGTCACAGACTCTGTCAAAAACACACACTTTATTTCCTGCTGGCCATCAGTGCATGGCTAACTGAGAAAATATGATAAATAAATCCTGTTCACCCCCTCTTTTGTCTTTTATTCTGTTCACTTGCTCTGTTTTTTCAGCTGCTTCCAATGTCTGATGCAATTATCAATAGTATTAAGGTATTCACAAACAGCACAGAAATATCATGCAAATATTATCCAGCATTGTTTTGGGGATAATAAGGAAATAAGTGTACAGTAAATCCCCCACATGGATCCAGAAATACGGCAATGCCATACACCTAAAACAAACACATTCACTTTGTCTTGTTTCTCTTGAGGTTTCAGCAAGATTATTACATGGCAAGTTATATGTGAGTATATTATTTTTGGACCATGGCTAAAGCCAGACATATATCGGTTGGAATCCCAAAACATCTGCCAGCTTTTATTTCTCAATCAGATCTTGATAGAACTCACAGACAAAATCCACTGTTTACAATAACGTTTTCTCTACTTCTTCAGCAATACCATGCATTCTAATTTTGTGATTACAAAGCTCTGAACTATATCTCATAGGAGTAAAGAGGGACCCGAAAATGGGTCCATCTAAGGAAAACACCCGAAGGTTTGCAAAATAGCAAAATAGCACTGTATTGAAAAGGAGGTGTTCTCATTCATCTTCTGCTGCTTTAATCCCCTTGGGTTTCTAGCTTTATCCTGCAATAAACAATGTTTGGAGTTACATAATATATGATCTTCATAAGAAATGCATTTATTTCAATGTATTTATCTGACGATTAGTATTTGATATCAAAATGTTATTAGGCACAAATAGTGATGTTAATTAGCTGAAACATTTCAACAAAACTTCCACATAACATTATAGAAAAGTTTAGACTTATTCAACAGTGCAATAAACCATAATGCTAGCTTGACACAAGAGAAAGATTTATGTTTTAACCAAAACAAAAAAGACACAAAAGGATAAGAATGAGAACAGAAACATACTTGAGAAAATGCAAAATGAAAGAAAGAAAAATGTATGACGGTAGACCTTCAGAAATGAGGAAAGTCATTCAAGAAGAAATCTAAATTTACCGCATTACAGCATGTAAGACGACCACTGCAGATGTTGAAAGAATGAGTGGCAAGCAGCAGGGTTCAAGCAGAACTACCTTTAACAGGTGGAAGAGGACCATCAGAATTAGCCTTTTGTATTTGTTGTAGCCTGTTGTTGTGACATCATTTGGCAGATTTACTTAAAAAACTGCGGTACTGTGGGTTCAAGTGCACTGAATGTATATCAAAACAACATGTGAACACACTACTGACCTCTGATTGGTCAAAAAGAATCATCACATCCTGGGTTGCATCCAAATAGATACAAAAGATATCCATAATATTTTCATTCTCCACATGCTAACTGATTTGAATCAGCTTCCCGGTCATAAAAATACTGCCTGTCAATAATTAGTAGTTTAAATAAAAGAAGTAAGAACAAATGTTTTACTGTTAGATGACTTTGTTGTGCTTAAATGATTCACAAATAGTCTACTGCATAGCTTAACAAACAAAAACAATTCTCTAAGCCTGGTCAGGATCTTTGAATGAAAAGGATGTGAGGGGTGGCTCAAGACTTTTGCACAGTACTGTATATATGTATGGCATGCAGCGAATAGATCCTATTACAAAATGTAGCCAAATGTAAGCATTGCAAATTTAAAAATGAAATGTGTCAGTTGCAGGACCCCCAAATAGTAAATTCAAGGAATATGGTAGTGATGCAGGACATCAGATTTTGATGTTTTGAACCTGGTGAAATGCTTGTTAAGCTATTGGCCAAAAACTGTATCTGCCTCACGTCTGGGAGCACTAGCACCTAGAGGCATAAATCTGTTATTCCGTTTCAGCCATTTGGGGTAACAAGTACACCAGATTTCAAATATATTTACCAGGGTTGGGACCATTCATGTATTGAACTGAACTGAGAATACATGGTAAGTTCCAATTAACTTCCTAGAATTAGTGTTGGAATTAGAGGAGCCTGCAGTTGAATGGAAATGGAATTGCCGTGTAACAGAATTTAATTCAAATAAATTCTATAAAATTCTGTTTTTAAGACAATTGACTTACATTAAAACTTATGAATCACATTAATAGCAAACATTAAACACATTTACTTTTTTCTAATTAACTTTTCTAGTTAACTTTTCAAATTGCTTATATTTATTAAGAAAAACATACAGTTTGCTTTTATCACATTACTAATCATAATATATTCCTAAATTTGACTAAAAAAGCATTTCCCATAGTTCCATTTAAGATGAATGTTCAGCTTTATGAAACAATTCTTGCATCTTCTAGAAACCACAGAGCAGTCTGGATGTGATGTGTTGTACCTGTTCATGGATCCAATAGGGCAATTTCAAGCTTTACTCATCCTGCTCCTGTGGTACATGTTTTCAGAATTGCTGGTATGATATTTAGGCCTGAGAAATGCAATCATAGTAATATCAGATTTTAGGATGTTATGATTATCTAATGCAATAAGAATTGAATGTGTGAATAAAATACATGAATTAACATGATTTACTATTTTGTGGACATCACATAATGTAGTCAAGTCCAACTGGTATTTATATACTGGTATACACAATGTATTCAAATCACTATCGGCACCAAAGTCAGTCATACACAGCTCACCCAGCATTCATTAATTGTTCATTTAAAATTCTTTTTTTTTAAATTATATTTACAGTTCCTCAAGCATTTTAGTCACTTCTGTAAGATAAGACACCTACTGAAACATTCCAGTGTCTCACTACATGTACTCTCAAGTAAATACTCAGAATTTGACAGAATTCCTCTTCTTGAAGCTCCAATTCTTTGACTCAGTTTTCAGTAGCACTTATTCAATTGCAACCTTTCATGTTTGAATTGTTGAGTTCATTCTCTAATTGCCCCCTACTCTAGTATTGATGAAGTCTGATATAGAAAAAAGTGGAAGAAAAACTTTGATGAACTCTATGACTGCATAATGATCCCATACTTTTATATAACGTGCGTGTGTGTGTGTGTGTGTGTGTGTTCTGCCACTGATAAATGGTGTGTAATTTTGACTGAATAAAAGCAATCAAACTTGATGTAATACCTCTGTTTCGTTCAAATAAATGAACAAAAGTAAAATTCGATCTTAAGAAGAATAGTTCTTTCTTTTACACTTCACTTATATGCTTGCTGTATGATTTGTGGTTTTCTTGGTAACCAGACACATAGTGCTAGCTGTGCTGTCAGCTGTTTGTCAGTTCTAGTTATACCTTTACAGAAGATGGATTGACATCTTAAGTCTACCTGTTCTCATCTCTTTACCCTTCTCCTCTGAGCACAATGTGGTCTTTATAAAAAATGATATTTCTTTCCAATATACAACTTTAAATCACCACACCCCATCAGAAAACATCAATCAGAAAGACTTAGAGTCAAATTGCTACTAAAAAGAATTACTTTTCCAATATGGCACATTAGCATAATAGAGAAATATTCAATGTGATTTAATTAAGGGTATTACTGAGAGGGGAAATTATTGAAAGCATCTTTTTCCATTCAGTGGTGACAGATGTGCGGTGATTGTGATGGCAGGGCCTTGGCTCGGGTGCAAAAGCAGTGCACAGAGTGTGAGTGGGGGAGTCATTCTCCTGTTCTTTCCGCCCTTCTGCTATTGATTAAGCCACAGAGTCCAAGAGCAGCTGAGTGATGTGGCCTACACCGGAACAGATCAACTTTTCATTCTTTCTTGCCTGTATGATTATCAGACTTTTCACTAGTGCAGAAATTGCTCTCTTTTTCATGCATTAGCAAGATGGAGCAGTTCATACTATATCACATCTTACTGGTATTGCAGCATGGAAGCTATGTGCCTAGTTGTTATGGAGTTAGGGCCAAAATATACTGGTGTTATTAATGACAACATAAATGGATTAGCTATTACTCTGAAGTCACCAGATGTGAAGTAGAATGAGTAAATGAATGTAAATGAGTAATTGAAGTACATTTTTGGTGGATTACATAAAAATAGCTGGTTAGCTAAGTTGGATCAAAACACACAAAAGCTATTTCGTAAGCTACAACCAAACACAAGACAACAGAAAAACTATAGACATCTAAGTGTTTATGCTTAAGTGAAAGTGACCATTATGTCATACAGCACACAGTGTGAACAGCACGAAATTCTTCCTCTGCATTTAACCCATTCACCAAGTGAAGCAAGGGGCAGCCAAAACACAGCGCCCAGAGAGCAGTGTGTGGAGACGGTATGTTGCTCAAGGGTATCTCAGAGGTGCTTAGCATTTTTGGGCATCTAACCCATGACTTCTTGATTGCTGGGTGAACGCCCTAAACACTAGTCTACCAACTGCCCATTTGGCATGTTCCGTATTGGCAAGGAAATTGCCAAAGTAATCCGATAAATGTAACATCCAAATTCTGGGAAAATAATTTGATTATTACTTTTAATTTAAAAAATTCATTTTTTGTTAAATGTTACCTATTGAATGTCAGACATTGGTATGTAAAGAAGGTACATTTGATTCTGAAGTCCTTCGGCCGGCAGGGTGCTCTCTGTCCCAGAGTCCGGGCCCAGCAACCCGAGCCCTCCCGAGCGTCTCCCAGCAGGGTCACTGCTGTAGTCAGGCAGGCAGGCCCCTCCAGGAGGCTGGTCGGGACGCTCCTCGTGCCTCATGCTGGCAAGCAGGCAGCCCCCTCCGGGAGGCTGGTCGGGATGCTCCTCGCGCCCCGTGCTGGCAGGCAGGCAGCCCCCTCCTGGAGGCTGGTCGAGACGCTCCTCACGCCCCGTATTGGCAGGTAGGCAGCCCCCTTCGGGATGCTGGGTAGGGCCCTCCACCTGAGCTAAGGGGCTAGAAGCTAGGCTTGTTGTAGCTACGCTAACAGGCCCTCTAACCGGGCCTGAACACACAATAGGGCCCTTACTGGTGAGCTCTGGCGTGGGAGGGTGGCCAGCTGGAGCGGTCGGGCCCTGGAGGTGTCAGAGGAGCCCCAGGACGGCACGTGTGAGGTGCTCCAGCTGGTCGTGTTGAGCCTGGAGCTGTTGATGTAGAGGGAGCGCCTGGCCATTCTCCCCCCAGGCGTTTCCGTGTCGCACTGTGCCAGCCTCGTGCTGCAGCGGCAGCTCCGCGTCGTCCACGAGCGGGACCGGCTCCGGTGGACTCTTGGCTGGCGTGCACATTTGCAGCTCGGCGGCTGCTTTTGTGGGTGGCGTTGGGGAAGCCACGGAAGCTCCGCGTTTCCTCCTCCTCCGTCTCCGCTGGAGAAAGGGGGGTGGCATTCGGGAGGTCCTCGTCCAGGGAGTCCCCGACAGGGAGGCTGAGCAGGAAGCCCACGAGGTCGAAGGACTCCCACTCTTCCTCCGATTCGCCCTCTTCCTCCATGTAGGCGGCTTTGTGATAATGTGTCCATCTGTCACGACAGGGGGTTTGGGTCCCCTGTCGTGATTTACCTTGGGGCAAGCAGGGACACGGCAGGCAGGCTTCCATGCTGGTGCTCTCTTTATTTAAACGTGAAAAACAGGAAAAGAAAAATAAAGAAAACAAGGCACGGTGGCCGTCAGGGTAAACAGCATAAGGTTCAGGCTATCAGAGGTCAAACAGCAGGAACAGGGAGAAGAGGCGATGGACACATGAGGATTGACTAACTGAAACAGGTTTAAATACACAGGATAATCACAGGACAAAACACAAGGCAGGTGAACACAAGAACAGGGTATCAAAATAAAAAAAGACCGTGATACTTTAGTCCCATGCATGGATGCAAACAGCAATTTGACCATCATCCATAGCAGTATCGATTTAATGTGAGACATTATCCAATAATGCAAGAACCATGAAAAAAAAGATTGTAACTGTGACATGATGTAACTGTTATTCTGCTTCATGACACTTGCGAATAAACCACATCAACATTCATCCAGATCTGGTCTCATAAGTAGCCTGCACTTAATAAAGTTGGACGACAGAAATTAACACTCCATATGGATATGAGTCAGAAACTATGTTTCACTAAGCTGGCATGAAAGAAGTGGCTTAAACAGAACGCCAATGTCTCCACCATAAATGGCATGTGCGCATGTAGCTTTCACTAAAATACTTGATTTACTTGTTAGTGATTTAACTATGAATCATTTGATGCAGGATTACTTGGATATTTTGTGCCTCAATAAATATTATACAGGTCCTACTTGCTATTATACAGAAGTTTGCTCCCACCTGTTCATTAAAATGGAATTGCTTCAATTTTCAGAATTGCTGAATAATTCAATAGTTGAGATACAGGTCATTCAAACTTACTGAGTCATAGTTTTTCACAACACTAGAGACAAGAAGGTTAGAGTGGTGAATTTTACATCAAACTACCTTGAATGACTCCTGATTTAACTATGCAGACATTTTTTTTTAAAAAAAGGAAGAATTCCCAGTTCTAGTTTCTAATGAAGCAAGCAGGGAGATGAGGACATGAGATACAACATTACATTTTCAGCGTCTCTTATAAAAAAAGTAATAGTATTATTCATTTGATTTTTAAAACAACCAGCATTTTAGATTAGGAAATGATACTGACCTTTACACTCTTAACAACTAATGCCAGCACTGTTATCTACTGACCTGGGTATACCTGTGAAACATATTTCTTTAATAATTGACTTTAATTAGTCCTTACAGACCTACAACATCCATTAGCATTCACGGACTCATGGACCTTATACCACCCTGTTCACTCAGAGGAGAAACATACACAAAGTCCAAGTTATGCCATGATAAATGGTGTTTTAGATTGTGTTTGATAAAAAATGGACTAATGTTCCATGTTGCCAGGGCTGCAGCCATGCTTTTGAATGCTAATGTATGCGGAGCTTGGCATTTGGCCATGCATATTGGCTTTCTAATGTAAAACAAACTTGCAGGAGGCTATGGTTTATGCAAAAGACTCATTCGTCTGCCAAGGGGCTCACAGTCAAAGAGACTTCAATCCGAGCTGCAAAATGTAATACATGGAATTTGTCTCTTAAAATATTTACTCCCTTTTTCTTGGTTGTGAAATAGGATCATACCAGGAAAGAAACATGTCTTCTATTCAGTTACAGTAAACCTAAGCATTCCTCGCATCAAAGCTGCCTCTAGACTACAGCTACAAGTGAGATTTGGGCATTTAGCTCCATTGTTTGGAATATTTAACAAGCACATGAAGAGTCACCATCATAAAACTGCAGATCTCAGAGATAGGAGTTTTTTCTGACAGCAGTGCTTTTATCAGTAACAAAATCAAAAGTACATTTCACACATTGCTGTTTCTCCAGAAATTGTTTACAGATGCAGATATACAAACTACAGAAATTCTTATGCACCAAAATATTTTTCAGCACTTCTCTGTGTAAGTTTTTGTGACATCATGAATCCATTAATTAAAAACAATCTCTGTCTGCAGCTCAGTTTCAAAAGACTGGGACATAAATGCAATCAGAATTTTATTCAAAAACATGGGGGAAATATCGTTTTACATGACAAAGTTACTGTATAGTATATTAGTAGCTTCCATCAGCATGCCGCCAGCAAAGGAATTCTTGATCTTATTTCAACTCCATGTCAAATGTATATCTATATCCAAAGTTTCTCTCATTTCAAATGCATTCCCACTCACAATAACAGAAAGTTACAAGAGCGAGGGTCATGGAAAAAAAACAACAGGACAGCAGGTTTCATTAAAGCAGGAACACAAATTATTCTAACTGGCTAAATCTGTAAAGCACCAGTTAGTAGAAACTGCTAGGTTGGATTAAAATACACAAGAGCTATTTTGTTAACTACTTTCAAACGTGGATGTCTAACAGCAGACCCAAGGGTTTAATTTCAAGGTAGCATAGTTTACCTAGATTATGCTAGACTGGAACACAAGAGCATGGCAAAAGTTACTATGTAAGCAAACATTGGCTAGATATCCGGATTAAGCTAGCTTAAAAATTCTGAGCACTCTCCTGGATGGAATATTTCCATCGATTTGAACTGTAACTTTGTTACAAAATACAATATACATATAAATCCATTATAGTCTTAAATACCAAAGCTTAAAGACAGGGCTATTAAAATCTCTATAAACGAAAAAAAAAAAAATAATAATAATAAACACCATATACTTGCATTGCAGGCCTGTTTCATTGCTCACATCCATTGTAGCCAAATTCCATGGGTCGTTCACCAAAAACAGAAAAAAACAGCTTTCATAATGCAGACGCAGTAGAACAGATGCTCTATCCTGAGTCACTTTTTGCAGCCAGTAGAGTCGCTCTCATCACTGTCCCCTTTGTATATGGTAGACAATGTTGAGTTCACCTTGTCATAGAACAAGCAAAGTCCCAGAACCTTTCAGAAGATTTCTCACTCAGGTTTTCTACTTGGGCTAACCAAGGTGGTGGCCTGTCAGAAGAACTTGTTCACAGAGTCTAACTGTCAGATATAAGTTTAATATATTTCTCATAAAATTAAGTAACTTTTATTATTACAGAACTCTTAAATATGTGATAATTCTTTCAACAAAATCTGCCACTATTGACTTTTCCCCTTTTGAGTCTTGGTTCCTCCTCCAGTTTTAAGGAGTTTTTCCTCACCTCAGTCTCTTGCTCACTGTGGGCTTCAACATGGACTCTGTAAAGCTGCTTTGTGACATTGGTTGTAAAACGTGCTAGATAAATAAAAATTTAATAGAACTGAAGTGAGTAAATATTCAGGCAATCTATTTATATGTAGGCAATCATTTTGTTTTTTTTTACTCATGACATACTCAGTGGCTTCTTCCAGGCATTTTCACCACTCTCTCAGTTTCTCTTGCTACCTCATGACCTCCAACTCATGGATGATTGGTCCATTAAGTACAAATGAAACAAAATCACACATTTAAATCTCTCCACACAAATCAAAGTATTATTACATCATTACCATCATTACGGACCTGGTCAGAACTCCACACATTTTCCTCACAATTCAACCTCTGAATGTTTTTGGCCTGTTAATTCTAATTATACTATGTATGAACTCTATTTATGAACATATCAGCTCAGAGTATGACCTCATATCCTCATATCAGGACTACACATACTATTGCTTTGATTCATGCTCTGTTACAATTGCATGGTAATCACTTCAGAGTTGCATTTTCACAGTAATTGACAGATGGGGGGGAGGCTGAGAGTTGTTTGCTGCTGATTGCAGAGCTTAGCATGGAGACACATGCTAAGCTTAAGTTTAAGATGTTTTACAGTTAAGCTATTAGGAGGTGAAAAAAAATCTCTTATGCAATCTTCTCACAATAGCATTAGTAATTCCTTTAGTAATTGGGGCACCAAGACAGACTGTCTTTAGAATGAACCAGGTCTGTGTGAATGCTTCTGGGCCAATCTGTACAGAGGGCATGCATCATCAGATATGTAACATACGTTCTACTGAAAAGCAAGTACTATCAAATATTTAAAGTGTGATGCCACAGCTGAAAGTACGAATTACAGCTCACTAATGATCAGAGGTAGGTACGGTACCCGAAAAACATGCTCACTTAAAACGATTGGTGAAATAATGCTTCAAGTAAACATACCTTTCCAAAAGTACAAATGAAGCATGTCAAAAACCGGAGAAACAGAATGTCATATGTAGCAGAATGTCATAATGGGCTAGATGTTTGTGAGATACTATTCTTGCCCTTCTGGGATCATTATGGTCTAAACCAAAATGGTGAAGCTTAAAAGTCAAAAGCATGTTGCAAATATAGCATAATGAAATATAATAAAGAAATGGATATATGTAAATAAACTAGAGTAGAAATACATGTATTATCATACATAAATAGCAGTAGTTGTCATGATTGGTCACTGTTTCAGTTATTTTTCCCTGTTTTGTTTTGAACTTTTATTTTGACATTGGTTTTCTGT
>JBBPCW010000006.1:11567971-11578756 GCA_037974425.1 Phenacogrammus interruptus
GACATATGCATTACATTTTTAAAAAACGTTCAAATAAGTTACTTTCCCTGGTAACTAGTTACTTTTATAATGCTGTACCTCAGTTACTAACTCAGTTACTTTTTGGAAGAAGTAACTAGTAACTATAACTAACTACTCTTTTAAAGTAATGTGCCCAACACTGGCGATTTGACTTGCTTACATGTCATGTGGTAATGACACAGTGTATCAGTGGGGTGGAGGTAGATCATTGGGTACGATACTTGCTTCTGGACCAAGAGGTCATGGGTTCAAATCCAGGGAGACTGTTCCCTGTAGTTAGGGAATGGAAGTATCTTTGGATAAAAGTGTCTGATAAATGTAAATGTATCAAATTTTGTGAAGTTGTTTTGTTGCAAAATATTGGCTAGTGAAGCACTAGATTTTGCATTGATGTTATTCACTAGGTAGCACTACTCCACAAATGAACTGTAATGAGTGGGGCTCCAAGAGGACTTCTCATATAAGTCAATTTTGACAAAATGGTTGTCAAACTAGCGCACAAAAAGTACTTTGTGATCATAATTAAAGCTGGATCTGTATGCATGCTCATATATTAAATGATATGTGAGTATACATGTCGACATTGACCTTTTATAAAGGTATTCCCAAAGGGTCTAGTTAATTTTAAATTGTATGTTTCATAAGGGAACAATGTATAATTATAAGATCCTGAGATGAGCTGTCAGACAACAAAATCACAAAATACCAATTTCCACCATAAGAACATTTATGTATAATTATAATAATAATAATAATAATAATAATAATAATAATAATAAAATATCATAATAGAAAAATAGAACTTTTACCACAAACACATTAGAGGTAGACATAAAAATAGCCAAGAACAAAATGCTAACTGTGATGTATGGAAATGGACGTGTGATAGAAATCGATTTGTGCTCCCTCTCATCTCATCCAGCATTGTAAGAGAAGATTATTCTTTCATACTTACAATAGCGGTGATTGTTCCACAGGGCAGTTTACAGTACCATAAATAGAAAAAAATCACCTGCATATTCTCTGTGGGTACCCACAGAAAAATAAATAAATAAAAAATAAACAGTAGATATAATGTAGATGACGTGAAAGTTGTACCAGAGTAAAGAAAAGGGAAGTTTTAGTAGTATGGCTGCAGGTGCATGGATTCTGCATTGTATGAACATCTTTACTGATGCTACCAAATGTCTTAAAACATATTGCACATTAAGTACTCAGTCATATTGCATCAAGACAACAAACCCAAACATGATGTTACTATTTAGCAGGGGTGTAACCCTAACCCACTTGGCAGATTAGGAAAAAATCTACTTAAAATCTTTCAAAGATTAGAGCAGCCTATTTGATAATGCCAGTGGACAGAGGGCAAGCTAGTGGTGCATGGTCATTAGCTAGCCAGCTGTCACTCTTTCTCTTTGGTGGATGGTGCCTTGATGAAAGTAGTTTATCAGAGCCAAACACTTCCCTGCACTAACTGGCTAGGCCCAATGACTGTAAAGGACTAGACTATCATTATTAGATTATTATTTTTGAACGTATGTCAATGTTAAATGTTTTTTTTTCCAGCAGTGAAGGTGTTTAACCAAGGAGGCTGTTTACTCCCCAACCACCATATGTATTCTTTTACTAAAGACAAAATTTAAGGTCCTGGCAGAGCTTCACAAGTTATAGTTGGCTTAAGGTTTCATATGTGTTTTCATCTAATTATCTGAACTGATTATCTGAATCATGTGAAATGCCATGATTCTAAGTACTTCTTTAGTTAATTTCTTGATATTATAACACAGTAGACATAGTAAGGTATTAACAAGAGGCCACTTAACTACAAGACAACCACTATAAGGATTAGCGTGCATTTTAAGAGTAATATAAGGTCCTTCTATACAGATGTCATACCATACATAACCCATCTGCAACCTCTTTAGTGTGGAAATACAATGTAATTTCATCTTTACACATATAATTTAACTTCTCGTTTTTAAACATTGCACTTCATAATCACTGATCAACAGCTTTCCCATACTGTTTATAGAAAACCCGATTTCCAGTATATGTCCAAACATTTGGTTCACTCCCTCAAACATATTTATCTAGCACTTGCAACACAAACCAGTAACTTTTGATTTCAGTGATCCATGTTATTGGCTTCCACTTCCTCTGACAGGCTATTAATCTTGGAGGGATTTTTCGTCCGCTGCTGCCGGCTGCTATCAGTGGCTAAATTAGCAGTCTGGCTTTGTGTCCCCACTTTAGCATGAAATTGAGCATCATTGTTGTATTCATCATCTTTAAACTCCTTATCTGCTGTGCAGCACCGCCCTTCAGGAACAGTTTTCTCAGTATTTTCTCGAGGAAATCTGTGATAAGGATTCCTTTCCTCTCCTAAAAACAAAAACAAAGCATTACTCTCGGGCTGCAGAAAATGGTCTCACGCATTGTTTCCTTCCTGCAAAGGCCTGGAGCAAAGCCTTCATCCCCAAAGTGAATCTTTTTACAAATCCAAATGGGGGAAAAAACAAAGTTCAAGGGAGAATGTAGAACAACAGATATGTTTACAGCCACCTTGATGTTTCTTTTCTTTTCACCTCAAATGTCAATGAGATGCTGGTACATTTGAAGGCCTGTAAAGATATTTTTAGGGCAGAATACAGATTTGAAAGCACTGATACCACCAATAATGGTAATGCATCTGTTAACTCTTTGTGAAGTTATTCCTTTTGCAGAGTTGTCTCTTTTATAATAAAAGAAAGCTATGCTTATAACTGTATCAGAACATGTCTCAAGTTTGAGTTTGAAGCCATTTATTTATCAGCCTCAGCCTCTGATTAATTTCTAGGTAGTTTCTCTATTCAGTAAAAGACGTTACTCTCAGCACCTGGTTTCATATGAATGTTAAGCGATAATCATAAGCGGAGGTATCGATTATTTCTCTCGGAGACACTCCTGGGTGCAGTTTAATCTGAACCTAGATTAAACCCAGCCCCAACGCAAAGCTGATGGGCTCCAGGAGAGCAAGCATTAAACATGCTGCACTTCAAGTGCAGATTCCACTCGGCTGGAGGAGAAGCAGAAGGCTTTGTACAAGGACAAAATGGCCATAAATCTGTACATGGGTGAAAGCTGTTAAAAATGAATAAAGTCCCAGCTGATGACAGATAAGGCATTTCCAGACTATGACAGATAGGTTCCTGGAGAATCACCTATATATGCCAGCAAAATTCCATTCCATCACTCAGATAAGAGACGAGTGATAGGAGATAGTGATCTGTGTCAACACACAAACTAAATTAAAAATGTGAAGACTTAAGATTCGATACTATCAGAGTACATAATGCAATTTATTCTGCTAACATTACACTTTTAACTTCAAAGGTTATGGATAAGAGAGGGAAGGAAGTTGTTGATTAATAGTTGAGGAAAAGCAATGTTATTCACAAGGGCACTGGTTTCACCAAAGCCACGGGAATGGAACACTTAGAATGAACAACTTTGTCAGATATATCTGACCTGAAATCCTCACATAGGAAAATCCACTAGATTACATATTACCAGCTTCCTGGTGGATGTATTAGGGACTCCTTTATTCATGAGATGAATGTGAACGTTTTTGTCATTTTAATTGAGTGAAGTCACTTCAAATCTGTTCACAAGGTTTGCTCCAACAAAAACAAAAAAACAGTGCACTGGTTCCACATGAAGAAGTTAAATTTCACCAACACAATTTCTGACAAAAGAGAAAATGAAAGGCAGCTATTATGTTGGTGTTACATTACTCATTTACATAACACTGACGCACATCTGTATCAAGTATTTCAAAGCACTTTTTTATTCAGGAGCTAATTGAAGTGTTTAATGTGCCAAACTATTCCTCAGCACTGTTCTTTTATATACCTTTATAACAGCATTACAATTAAAATTTTAATTAACAACAGTACAATTCAAATGCACTGTCACAGTCGGGGGCGCGAGCCCACGATCATGAACTTCCTCGGAGCATGAACCAGACCTCAGACCAAGGATCCATGCTGATACGTTTATTAGAAGAAAACAAACAAGAATACAGCAAACGGGCACGTGGGCCACCAGAAACAGGATTCAAAAACGAGAAAGAGGATACACGAGCCAGAAACACGAAGCCAAACGAGGTGCAAAATGAGGTGCTCTAAAGGAGACGATGGACAGATGACTAACGTGAACACAAACAGAAATATATATACAGAACATAATCAGAATCAAACACAAAACAGGTGAAAACGAAGGCACGTGACTCGATGAACCAAACAGACAGACATGTCAAAATAAAAGACCCAGAACATGAACAGACAAACAGAACCAAACAACTGAAAAGCAGACATGACATGCACAAAGATCCTATAACATATTTACACTAGTCACTAAACAACAATAACATTTACTTAAAATTGTGTTGGTCCCCTTGTGCCAGCAAAACAGTTCTGATTTGTTGAGGCATAGACTCCACAAGGGCTGGTAGAAGTCTAGAGGGTAAAACACTTGCCTGTGAACCCAATGACCACATAGTCGCAGGTTGGAACCCCCTTATTTACATTGTGTCCTTCAGCAAGACTCTTAACCCTCAGTTGCTCCAGGGGGACTGTCCCTGCCAAATATCCCCTTTATCTCAATAAAGTGTGCTGCGGTTGTTGGCATCAGTCATGAAAGTTGCAAGATGGGGCCTAGATGGATTGACAAGTATGTCCAGCATATTCAGGATGTGCTTGATCAAATCTAGGGAGTCCCTCAGATTACTATCCAGCTTCTGAGCAATTTATGCAGTGTAACTGAACTACCACCGCTATTAGGGGATACTGTTATTATGAATGGATCTACTGCAATTTCCTCAAAAATCAATAAGGGTTTCTAATTCTGATTTCCAGCAGAATGTTGTCCAAAGCATCACACGGCCTTCCAGCAATACATTCTCAAATCATATCTACACTAAATAAGCAGCACAAAGCACCCAGCCATCCATATTCTGTAAAAGAAAACATGACTCATCAGACCAGACCACCTCCTTCCATAGTTCAGTGGTACAATTCGCTGAGACGAGAAAGGACAAGTCTCATGTGCTTTTGATGGTGGAGGGTGCTCAGCATTTGTACCCTGACCCTTCTGTAGTTACCCTGCCCCATTCACAGCAAGCTGCATTATAGGTTGTGACACCTTTTTAATCATAGCTAGCAATTTTTTAGCAGTCTGTTCTACAGCGCTTTTTCTTTTGGATCAGACCATAAGGCTGGTCTTAGGACCCCATGACAGTGTTGCTAGTTCACCACTTGTTCATCCTTGGGCTACTTTTGTTAGGTACTAACTACAGCATAACAGGAACACCCTACAAGACCTGTCAGTTTTAGAGGTTCTGAGCCAGTCACCTAGTCATTACAACCTGGACCTTGATAAAATCTCACTTCATCAAGTGAGGCTTTACCCATTTATCCTGCTTTCAACACATTTCAAGACCTAACTATTAATTTGCTGCATAATATATCTCTACCTTTGGTCCTCTATCAGGTCCTATTACAAATAGAATCAATCTTCACCTGTCTCAACCTTGACTGAATTATTCCTGTTTATTAAGACCGGGGATCATATGCAATCATTATTTATCAACATCATATATATGATATATAAAATCTTTAAAGGCATAATTGTTTATAGAGCTACATCTGTAAACAAAATACAAAATACTTGCTGTGGGGGATATTTTTGGTTTGTTTGTTTTTTTGCTTACACCTTACCACTTTAATTGCCATTTCGAAAGCAGGGGCTGATCTTTGCAACTGAAACAGGCACCAGGGCTCACAAGATCAGATCCTATTGTTTTTCAAGAGACTGCAGTTGAGCCAATCAATGAAAAATAGCCAACGGCTACCTCAATATCAAAGCACAAACAAAGCAAGTAGTTCTAGGATCTAGCAAGACAGAATCCCAATTAGCCACGGATTAATGAGAAGAATGCTCATCCATCTATACAAGGCAGGTCTGTGTTTGTCAACTCTGCCCGCCTGTGTTAATCGAGGGGAGGCAAAGTTTGCATGTAATGTAAAGATTTCACACATGTTAATAACTCTTAATCACTGAGGCTCACTGAAAGCATCCAGTCAGTCCAGAGATGCTGGGCATATGCTGAAAGAAGACAATAACTAGCTGTTTTGGATCCCTGGCAGATGGCTTCTGTATGGTACTATGTTTTCTAACTCTACTATAAGATCCAGTCTGAACCTACCAAATCGATACCTGTTTAGGGCACTCCATTTTGGGGAGTAGGCTGCAATGTTCAACAGAGCCCAGCTTTTGATTTCTATCTATGCGTCTACATAAGGAGCTATTGATTAACTTCACATCTCACTCCAATTCTACGATTCCCTTTCACCTCCAGCCACTCGAAAATTGGACTTTGTGACGCAAATGCAGGAGACCTTTATAAGTTCATTTTTTTTCTGGAGCACCATTTTCCAGTCGAGCATTGTGATGATATTAAAAGCACTGAATGAGAAATATGAGGTCTGTGGTGTAGGACTGATAAATCATTCAGAAATCATCTACTGTTCTTTGGGGGAAACAAAAGGCAAGGTAATTTACATTCATAATATAAAGAGTTTTCATAGAGACTAATTCCACTCACGCACGTAATGAGCAATTTTAGATGAGGGGATGTAATGAAGGACAAAAGTTACAATGAAAATGGTGCTTTTGATGGTTTTATGCTTTGCTTTAATGTGTGATGTTTTGTGATAATGTGCATGTTATTCACTGTATATGCTTTTTGTGCATTTTTCATTTTGAACATGAGATCTGTCTTCATAGTGATATGAATCTTACAGTGGACACGATGGTCAGAAGCATGTGCAGTGTGGGCTATGCTGCAGGCTCTGGCCATGTGCAAGGTTTCATTAGATGAGGCTGCGAAGTAAATCCACAGCTTTTGTTGTGAGGAAGGATGAGCCAACTTTACTACAAATGAGCTCCCTTGACTCAAACCTTCTATACAAACAAATACAAAAAAGCTGGAGCACACAGATCCCAAATCGCACTTGTATATAATAATTCCATTGTTCTCCGTGCAGTCATGCTGTTAACTGTCTTTACTTGCCACTTATGTGGCTTTGACTCTTTATACTTTGAGTAACCATAACATTAATACTTGATATGCTTGATACTGAGTAGGTCCCACTCATGCCTCCAAAACAGATCTGACAAGTCAAGGCATGGACTCCACAAAACCTCTGAAGGTGTGCTGTGTTTAGCAGCAGATCCTTTAATAATATAATAAGTTGCAGGGTGGAGCCTCTGTGGCTGGGACTAGCTTATCTAATACATCACCAAAGATGCTTGATCAAACTGAAATCTAGAGAATTTCTGTAATATAGTCGATGTTATGAACTCTTTTTCATGTTCCTCAAATCCATCCTGGACATTATTTGCAGTGTGGCAGAATGCATTATCCTGCTAAAGAGGCTGCTTCCATAAGGCAATGCCCTGAAAGGTTGTACTTTTGAAGTAGGTGGTATGTGTAGAAGTAATTTCCACATGAATGCCAGCTGCCGAGGTTTCACAGCAGAACTTTGCCTAGACAGTGATGGTCTGCCTTCACAGGTTTTCCTTCCTCCCATAGTTCATCCTGGTGCATCTCTTCCCCAGGAAAGTAATGCTCATGCAGTCAGCCATCCACAGGATGCAAAAGACAACATGATTAATCCGAACAGGACACTTTCTTCCGTTGTTCCATGGCCCAGTTCTGATGCTCACATGCCTATTGTATACACTTTCAGCAGTGGTCAGGGATAAGCATGGTCTGATTCTATGATTAAGCAGCTCTGTACACAGAAACCTGTGATGTATTGCATTTTCTGACACCTTTCTATCACAGACAGTATTTTTCAGCCATTTGTGCAACAGGCTCTCTTTTGTGAGATTGGACTAGGCAGCCTTCGCTCCCCATACACATCAATGAGCCTCGAGTGTCCATAACCCTGTAACTGCTTCACTGATGGTTCCTTCTTAGACCACTTTTGGTACTAACCACTGCAAGCTCGACCCACCCCTCCAAGATCTTCCATTTTGAAGAAGCTCCTAGCAGTCACAGTGAGATGCTCAGATCCTCATGCTTGCCCATTTTTTTCAGCATACACCACAACAAGTGACTGTTCCCTAGTTGCCTAATATCAGGTTTCTCAACCACTGGGCTGGAGACCATTGATGGGCTGCAAGGGTTTTTGATTGGGCTGCGAATCTAAAATCGAGAGAGGCCATTGGTCATTTAATATCACCTAAAGAGGCAATTGGTAATTTAATATCACCGAAAGAGATCAAGTGAGTCTTGGCAACATGCTGTGATAGATAAGTGGGCCTTAATTTTGAAAAGGTTGAGAACCATTTGCCTAATATATCCCACTCTTGACAGTGCCATTGCAACCAGATAATCAATGCTATTCACTTCACCTGTCAGTGGTTTAAATACTGTGGTTAACACAGAACAGTCGTTTGCAACAAACTTGGCATGGCATAAAATGGCATAAAATGTTTTTTCACAATGAAAGAGAAACTGCCTGGTCAGATGAATACACAACTGTATAAAGACGATGTTAGCAACAGTGTATGGCCTTCATATCAATCAGAATATAGATGGAATCTTGTAAAAGCTCTTCACATTTTATTGTGCTTATTACAATAAAATAGCTTATTATCAAATGCTTTAACTATTAATACTGTACACTAACTGGTGACACTAAGTGAATTACCATAAGAAACTAAGTTAAAGGTTTTGGCTTTAGGGCTTTAAGGCATAAAGGCTTAGGTCAGAGTTAGGGTTGCATTAAGGGTCAGATTTAAAATAAAAAAATAATTAATTAAAATTAAGTTGTTTCAACTGCAAAACAACTGCAGGGACCATTTAAAATAAAGTGCAACCAAACATTTTTGTTCAGGTCAGATTCAAATTAGACATGGTCATCACAAGGACACACAAGGCTCACTTATAACATTAATTCTCTCATGTATATTATACAGAAGAAAGTTAAAATACACACTGAGGTTGAATTTAAAATAAAAGAACTGGCTATTTTGAGCTCTTAACTCCCATTAGTTACACAATCAGTAAAAATATTTTGCACACTGTAGGTTTTTACCACTTATCCATTTATTTCATAAACTGAAGGTGTTTATTCTTGGCAAGCTTTGAAAAGTTGTTGACTGAAAACTACAAATGAATATATCAAGTAAAACAAGTTCTCTTTACACCATGGTAAGAGAACACTTTGTGTCTGACATCCAAATAACTGGTTATGTGGTGCTGTTGTAACAATCACAAAAAACAGACCCAACTGCAGAATAACAAAATAATGAAAAGCTTAATGAAACACAAAGTCCACAAAGACAGAATGCAAAAATCCAAAAACGTAGCAAAGAGTCCAAAAAAACGCAAAGATCCGACAAAAGGCACACACCGTAAAGTCCAGCAGGCAAAAAGGGAAATCCAAAGTCCAGAAATGGATCAAAAGGCACGAGAGAAAAACACAGTGCAGGATCCAAAAGAGAACGCTCAGTACGTAGATGGGGCTAGAATACTTCGCACTGGTGGAAGGTCCTGCAGGCCTTTATATAGTCCCCGGAAGCCTAGAATTCAGGTGAATTAGATCTCCGCCCTATGGACCTGGAGCTGTGATCTGCAGACGGATGTCTGGGAACATCTGGCTGGGCCATCACTTCTAATCCCATATCAGTCCTTACAGCTGTAGAGTAAAATTCTAGTCTTTTAACTTTAAATGCACTAGTTAACTGTTTCATCCCACAATCACTTAATAGCTCATTACATATCATATAGCATTTGTGTGGTGATCCTCATTATAATTCTATCAGGTGGATTTTTGCAGGTCAATAGTCAAAATGTAACAAAAAAGTACATATTCTGGCTAAAGAAGGAGCTCAAATGGTGAACATGTTTAGAAACATGCTGGATTGCAAACCAGCTCCGAAATAGTGGCACTAAGCGTGCCTCTAAAATATGACTTCAAATTAATACAACTAATTTAATTATTTGGGAAACTTATTTCAATATGGAATTTATTCTTATTGTTTTTGTTAATTTAGTTTTGATTAGGCAATTAATTTTTCATGAATCAAATCAATCATTGTTTCCACAAATTACCAACAATCTTATGGGAATACTTCCATACAGTATGTGTGAACAGCCTATTTCAATCAGTGTAACACCCCATTAATCTACATAATTAACTGTAATGAATTGTGGCTAATGTATATTTATTTATTCATTTATTTGTTTATCTGTGTAGGTCATGCGTTAGTAGTCTATTTTTGTGTCAAAACAAAGGAAACAATTTCATATTCCGTCAATTTAAGTCACACATGTTAAAGATAATGAACTGCAGATGTTTAAAGTAAATGGCAGTTTTATAGTTAGGATCTAGGTCATGTCTAAAACAGTCACAGAAAACAAATACAAACAGCAGATTTTTGTAGTTTTAACACAGGATGAAGTTGTGATGATCAAACTGAAAATTCGTTAGGAACTCTTGCCCGGGAACATGTTAGTTGATTATAAATACTATACATATATATATATATTTATATTTATATATATATATATATCCTATATACTACTAACTCAAATGTAGTGCTGCCGCGATTAGTCGACGTATTCAACGTAATTGAATATGAAAATTGGTCGACGACAATTTTTTTGGTCGAATATTCGGCTATTTATTTTTTGTCTCAAACGACTCCTCC
>JBBPCW010000006.1:11676316-11686381 GCA_037974425.1 Phenacogrammus interruptus
AAACGTTAGTGTTCCATTTCGGACAGCACTTATCCCCGGCAGTGCGCACCACAGAAGGCAGTGCGCAGTGCGCACTAAATCTCAGTGCACTGACCGTAGTGCGCGGTTTCGGACACACCGATAGTCATTTCAACGAGAAAGTCAGATATTGCGCATGCCATAACACTAACAGCAGCACGGTTGTCCAACTAACAAAGAAATACAACACTCGAGTTAACGTGTATATTTATACACCACTCACACACATACCTGATGCTCTCTACCTTTACATTTGCGACAGTAGCCTGCTAACTGGGCTGTTAGCTGCAGAGCTAATTTTACAGCCATACACAGCAAAGCAACAAAATTATACAGCGTTAAATTGACTTACTTGTCCGAGGTTTGTAGCTGAGCCGAGGAGAGTTGGTACTGATCCAGACTTCATTTTCAGCCGTTCAGCAAGACCAGCTCTGGATTGTGTCGGCGCATTACCAGAGAAAATAAAATTAACCCCCTGGTTATTCAGAGGCTCACACGAAGGAACTAAAAAATACAATTGTGCTAATTTGTACATCTAAACACTGAGCAACTGCCACGCTTCTCTCACGCGATCGCATTAACAGTCGGGGCGAAATATCTGGGTGGGCAAAGCACAAGAAATGGGAGATTACGTTTCCCAGTATGACAACATAAGGGGAAATTTCCAGATCGGGCGTCTAAGCTGTTCACAGAGCAGGATGACCAAGGCACTCTTTCTAGCCACTGCAGGACCATCAACAGGCAAGGGGAACTTGTGTTAATGTAAAAAAAAAATCTCAAAGTGAAATTTCATATCATGGGACCTTTAAAGAATGTGTTTCACAAAATATGAGAAAAGAAAGTAATTTGATTGTAAGAAAATCACTAACAATCTAATGAAATAAATCCCTTACCATCGTTTAGCTGCTTGTTATCCAAGCTTCAGTATCTAGAGAGGAATCCTGCCATGGCGGCCTCCAGTCATTTATCTGGAGTAGACCTACCCATCTCAGCACAGACAAGACACAACTATCACTTTATTCAAAACATGCTGAAATGCTCACAGAATCAGGTGCATTTTGCCTTACAAACATTACAAACTATAAATGACCCAGTGTGAGGAAAAGTGTGTGGGAGTGTATATAATAGAAAAAAACCTCAAGAATAAGCTAGTCGGAGGTAGTTAGAGACTGAACAAGCATGAGATAGAGCTTGAAATGCTCATAGCTGACTTTGAGCATGTCACTCATCTGTAGTGTGCCATGATGAAATCTGTCTCTCTCACTCAGTCACTCACACACACACAAGAGGATGCAATCAGTGGATCCTGATGGAGAGGTAATACCTGCATGTGGTACAATAGAGAGGTGCATTTGTTGTGAGATTGACACTGCAGTCACGCAGTTCCTACCCAGCTGATGAAGAATTAAAAGTCAAAGGTCATCCATGACAATCTCTAGCTCAGGGGCAAGGGAAAATATGAGATCCTTAGATGTTAAGGATATTAGCTTGGTGAAAACAAAGCAGCCATGTCCGAGTGTGTTTGCACATATGTTCTGACCTCTAGTGACTATCAGAATCGGGGGGCATGCTTGATTATTACACAAACGCATAGAGAGCAATAAGACATCTCACTTCTTGGCGAGTCAGAAAGGGGATAGTGGATGAATGATTGTGCTCAGGGTCCAGAAGATACCCCCAATCTTTCCGATTTCATGGCCTAGGGCTTCAGTTGAACTGGAACAGATAGAAATGGAATTGGATGCAAGAGTTAAATCCACACGTCTCTTCAGAGGGTAGAGACAGAGTGGAAAGTCCTACCAAACCACAATGACACACACAACTCTGATCTGCTCATTGTATCAGACCCAGCACACACACATACATACATGCTCAGACTATCTCACTCCCTCCTCCTTCTTGCTCTCTTTCTGTCCCTGTCCCTCTCTCCTCATCTTGCCTATTGTCCCTTTCCTTTCTGTTTCTTGGCTGTCATCATGACATATGTTGAGCTCACACAGCTCCCCCAGCCCAGGGCCAGCTCCATGCTGAGTGGGTTTTGGATGCCGTGTTGCCATGGAGAGCCAGCTGTAATTTCAATAGCGTTGCCATAGTGAGCAGGTAATATCAAGAAAGTGCTATCTCAATACCAAGAGCTAGAGCATAATATTGCCATGGTGTGCAAAACCCAATTAAAGATGCAGCATTTGCATGGCACTTGAAATTTACTTATAGTGCTATTTAATACCCTTGCAATAAAATTGATCTGTGTGTGTGTGTGTGTATATATATATATATATATAATTAAATAAATATAATTGTTAAAAGAAAACAATGAAAGTCCATTGCAAATGCATTGGAGATGCTCTGACATTAATCGACAGCTGACTATATTTAATCCAATGTGACTGAACTGAAACTCAGTTGTAGGGAACCATTAAAATAAAGTTTTGTGATCAGAAATGTTTAATTAACTAAATTTTGATTTTTGTAAATAAACAAAGCAATTGTTTTTGAAAAACAGAGAAAGATGGGGGTGTTCATGTTTTTTTTTTTTTACCTCATATCCAATTTTTAAGGTAAATTCTTAAATATCAGTTCATTTCAATATTTTTTTAAAACTGTGTCATTCAATTTGAGCTGCTTTGCCACTATGCTAGTCCAGGTAGGAGCAACAAAAACAGCTTCGGCGATAAAAAAAATCATCCATAACACTTATGATCCTGACCTTAAGATGACATTACATCACAGGATACATGAGGGGAAAACAGAAGCTCTGTGATGGCGGCTTCTTGCCATACAACACAATAAATAGACTGTCTACCAGTGTTGACTTGCTCTGCATGGAAGACTTGGCTGATAGCAGCTCAAGTGCAATTTAGTGCACACTGCCATACAAACAGCCCAAGTCTGTGTCCCATTACACCCCGTACTGAGAATATTTGTCTAAAGAAATCATACACTCACACACTCAATACAAAGCAATAAACTCTGTATATAGTAAAATACATACTTCAATATTGGAAAGCATCTTCTGAAAGGTCTTAGAGTATGCATACAACAAGCAGTCTGTTTACAAATGAGGAAAAATACAACCAAAATAAAGCAATACATTTAAGAAATATAAACTTATTTTCAATTGAATATGATTCACTTAGACCACGAGTCCAATAAAGGACACAAATCCTACATTCATAAAATGATATGACATTTTCCCTTTTAGAAAAAAAACATGTCAACAAAACACATTTTGCAGACTTGCAATCGCTAGGAATTTTTGGCACAATTGATCCAATTTGTTCTCTTTTCTTCACACAATACATGGAGAAAAAAAATATTACACATTAAAGGACCTTAGACTATGACTTTGGAAAAATGACAGTACAAAGACTACAGCACAGCAGACATGACACAAGTAGGGAGGTTCTAGATTACTTATTAAGTGGTGCTGGCAGCTCACAGGAAAAACAGGGTACATATGCATATGAGAAACCAGCACTGTCATGCTGCCTGACAAACTCCTTGTTCTATAAAAATGACTACACTATTTCCAGCCATGTTTTTTGTTTTCCTATATTGGTAATGCAGAGTTACCACACTGCAGTACATGTGCGTGCACGTTTATACGCAAACATGTCTTACAGGTGTAACAGAGTAAACAGCGTATCTGTTTCAGCATATCTATCAAAGACAAAAACAACCACATCCCTTCGTATACAAGTTAAAGTAAAATGATCTTTGACACATAACATTGGCAGTAGAGAATGGAGTCACTGGCACATAAGTTTTGAGTCCTAAGCTTTAAATCATACTTCTGGTTTGCCCTTGGACTTTTGTATTTGCGTATCTAAAATAATGCCATACAGTCAAACAAAGGCTTTAGAGTAGTGTCAGAAGAGTGTGGTGATATCCCTGAAGGTACACACACACACACACACATATATACACGTGTGTGCATGTGTGTTTGTGAGTGTCTATGTAGCAGGTGTCGCAGCAAAAAACAGATGGGCCAGCATCATGCCATAGTGTAACCATAACTCCCACAATGCAGTGCAACGAGCATTCGGTCACGCAGGACGTCCTTGCTGGGGTATTCAGGGAGTTTCAGCATGTTGATACTGGGAAAGATGGAAATACAAAAGATGGACAGACGTGTCAGAGTGATTCCGTTCTGCCTTGAACCGCAAGTCAAATAAAGCTGCATATGCTTGATGTTCACTCTAACACAGAAACTGACCTGAGTGTCATGCCTATTTTTTGTTCCGTATCTTTTTTTTGCTGCTCTGTGTATTCATATCTCCTATATTTTTGATTATGCTATGAACTCACTGGGGTTCAGTCACACAGCATGAGTAGTAAAATCGCAAAGAGCCACACTGCCCTCTGGTGCACCTAGATGATACAAAATCAATTCCAGTACATAAACAGACTGTCAGTTTTCCTCACCAGGTACTAGAGGTAGGCAATAAGTTGGATGTGTAGGGCACAGCAGCAATGGTAAACTTCTGCAAGCCACTGCCACCCATGAGAAAAGCAAATCCTCCATGCGGAACACGGGAGCTACAAAGACAGGATGAAAGAAAAGAAACAAGGTGAACAAGAGAACACTGGGAAATGCATTTAACCCCTTGAACTCTGCATTCATATAGTGGGGGACTGTGAGCAGTACTTTCACACTATCACCAGGACACTGTGAGTGCCACAGCCAATGTAGTGAGAAGTCCAAAACATCATTACTGGCCCCTCTGGTTGGATACAATGGCTCTTGCACTTTCCCCCATCACTCAAGACGACTGCACAGCCAAATTCTAAAAACAACAATTTCTTTAATGGGTGTTAACATGCATGATAAGTACTCTTACCTCCCGGTAACAAACTGCAATAGAAGAACCCTCTCCTCTTGAGTGAGACTCTCTACTACTTCCCAAAACCACTGTAAAACAAAACAGCTTGCATTATTTAATTTAAAGCAGTGTGCAAACCCATCTGGAAAATAATATCCTGACTACCCCCAACTCTACACGAATCTGAAGAAAACACTGATAACATAATCCTTCTCAGAATCATGATAGAATCATGCAAGTCTACACCAAATCTTGGCAACAAATCTGCATACTATACTGTCTCACTGTCCTAAATCATTAGAGATGGCTCATTAATTTAAGTCACTGAGCGTGGTGTTCATGCGGCAGAGCAGCTGTTAACCTGGATGACTGGCTCCTCTGTATCGTAGCCACTGGTGTACTCCGTGTTTCTCTTCCAGTCCATCACATCAATCTCCGGCATGCCAGACAGCAGCAGCTCCTGCGCACCCCGACATGTGCACACACACATACACACAGACATTCACACTTAAAACCAGGAGTACAACACAGAGCTATGCAGCCCATAACAGCAGATCTGATCAATAACTCATCCAGCTCAGGCTGACTCATAACACAGCTATGGTTTTGCTCCCAAAGTGTTCGACATTTCCCACGAACTCCTTCATAAAGGACACGCTCCCAAAGTACAGCACACAGAAGAGCTGTGAAAAATGCCTTTAATTACTGAACACGCACATGGCGTGAAGGGTTTCGCTGGTCTCTCACTGTTCCGATTAGACGGGTGAGAGACAGATAATAAAGACACAGACAGCACGGGACAAAAAGCGCTTTGAAACACAGGCCCTCATTAGTTAGCCCCTCTGGGGCCTGTCAGTGAGCTCGCTGAAGCCGTGTGACCAAAGAATGGGCCCACACATATATGTGCACTGGAGGCCCGCTGTGTGGTAATGACCCTGGGAGAGCATCGATCTGGGGCAAAGCAGGGGGTGAGAGAGAAAGAGAGAGAGAATGCAAGAAAGAGAGTGCACCTATGTTCTGGAACATACACAGAAATAGAGGCATAAAATGGTATGAATGGAAGGGCCCCTCAAGGTGAAGTCTGAAGTCTCAGTGAGAGAGAGAGAGTGAGAGAGAGAGGCTACATCAATGTGATGCAGATGCTCAGCTGTATCTAGACTTAATCCAAAGTTCCTTCAGAAAACACTGTTAATAAAGAGTTGATCTATAATGTTTATACACATTAAACCCACTTCATTACCGTGGCTACCTAATCATTCTTATCACACATCATAATCCTGCACCCAGGATTCAGTAATGGTGCGGGCTTTAGCAATTACCATAGGAGATAAAAAGGACAGGCAAAAGGGCTTTTTCTAGCTCTATTCTGGAACAGCTTAATCGTTCATAGTCAATATCTCAGTCTTTAAGTATGTAGACTAAAAGGCCGGAAAAGAAAAAAAAAAAAGTATGTAGACTAAAATATAGATTCTTTGTCAAAAATGGAACAGTCATTTATCCATCTCTGAACAAATGTACATTAAATCTATGGGAATACAGTACACATATATAACCCTTGATTTAATATAAATATAACAGCATGATACCTAAAAACAGTTTGACTATACACAATATGCAACAATGTTTTTTTATCTTTTTTTTTTCCCGGACTTAGTCACAATGCAGCGATTAACATGCTGCACTGGGCTGTGTATTGGTGCTAGTCATTTGCAAAGTTTGCATAAAATGCCATAATTAAAACAATGTCCTTTCTTCATGATGCATATTTTTGCATTAATATTCTTAAGGAATACAATGTTTGTATCTGTGCATCGTCACATCAAATTTAACAGAACCAGTAAAGGTCTTTTGGACTCCTATCATTGTCAGGACTCAAGTTCACAATCTCCTGGCAGCTAAATCACTTGTCCTTGATTTTTTTTTTTTTCTTGGAATGAAGTATGAGGTTGATCGCTGTTGCTGATATTTACAATATGAACAGGAGAGCTTTTCATGACATAATTTATTATGATAACTATATCATAATGTCCTGTCATCCACCCTTAATTAAAGCAGTGGGGTGAGTGATGTTCAGGTGAACTGATATATCAGCGCTGTTGCCTTTACCATTCACATGCACTGACTCAAGGTTGTTGACAACATGCAGAGGTGCTAATGTCTTGGGGAGCCGGGAAACCCATGTTGCCCTCTAGATCTCCCTTTTAATTATGCCATCATCATTATGCTTATCCCTTTTAATTATGCTATCAGACTGCTGGAGAGGCTAAACATAAGGTGTGTACGGTGGCCTAAGTGCTCCCAACAGATGTAGCAAGCTATTTTTCCTCTTTCTTGCGTCTTCTCCCTCTATCAGCCTTGTGATGATAGAGGGAGTTAGCGATACCTTACCAACAACTCCAGCACACTCTGCTGGTGTAGCCATTTGCCCATGTATCCTTAGTCCTGGACCACTGTTTGCGCCCCACCGCTGTCTTGTGAGCTTCATTCATCTCAGTATCATTTCCCGCCTTGGTGGATTCATGACTAATGCACATCTCATCTCTGATTTTTAATCCATGCCCCAGGGTCACACCCATAAGGTTTAGATGTGCAACAGTGACAAGGCTTGCTCCGATATCTTAATTTCTCCTAACCTACCCTGCACCAAAATGGCACAATATAAAAACTTTTAAAAGTAATCCCCAGTACACATCTAACGTTTGTATCCTCCCAGACATCGGTCTTTTCAATTTAATCTTCACTGACTGAATGATATAAATCAGGCTTCCAGCATGAATCTGCTAATGTCACAATATCTAGGTCTGCTGTTCTGTGTAGTCATAGCCAGAGGAGAATGGATTCCAAATTCTGTGCACTGCCTCCACTCAAGGTTTCTCTGACAGGATGATATTTTGCCGTCGCTGTTTCTGGTAAGATTTTATGCCCAGTCCTCTGTAAAAGTGCTTTGTTGCAGAATTAAAATAAACTAAATTGAACTCATTAGTGTGAAAATGATAGTGGGGGAAAAACACAGAAACAGAAAGAAACAGAGAGAAACACTAAAGAAAGTGGAGGAGAGCAGTCATTGGAAAAAAAAAAGAAAGAAAGACAACCGTGTTTAACTAAGTCAGAAGACAAAATGAGACCAAGAACAATAATCAAGAGAATAGGGAATTAACTGACCAGCTCATACTCATCAAACAGTTGGATGAGTGAAGGAGGAATAAAGGTATGGAAGCCCTGCAGGAACGCATTTATCTGAGGCTGAATTGCTCGGGTCATCCTCAACTCTGTTACCAGCTGCACATACTCCGCCTGTGTGAGAGAGAGAGAGAAACAGGGGCTGAGACAATGCCTGACAGAGTAGTCACTTTTCCTCAGGGTGAGGGGTTGTGCTCCTGAATAAAACCTAGAGAATGGCATGCACTGCATTGTCATCTGGATAATACTGCCCTCTGTTGATCCCTTCACTCAATTACAGCTTTATACAACAGCTACACACTGACATTTTCCCTGGGCGGGAGCTCTAAGGCAACCTTAAATGAATCTGCTAACTCAGCTACTGTGCAAGCTCTAATGTCATTTATAAATGCTGTGCATGCAAATACAGTCACATAACTGAATAAAAGTCAGATATGGCCAAGCAGTGGAACATCAATATATCAACTGAAGGCAGAGGTCCCCAACCACTGGACTGCGGACCGGTATCGGTCCGTGAGTCATTTGGTACTGGGCCAGTCTGAAAGAAAACTGAAAAAACATTTGTCACATTTGGTGACTTGGTGACATATATATATCAAAAATGTACCCAAATGTAGCAAAAATGAGTAAGAAAGTGCACTTTGTTGTATTTATACCGGTAGTTGGAAATATTGTTTTATATGAAACTGGTCAGTGGTGCAAAATGTTGGGGACTGCTGCTTTAAAGGAGCTGGCAAATTGACTCAATTGTCTCTGTTTGTAGCCTCACCTTGTTTTCCTGAGTGACCTGAATGCCAGTTCCCCCTGGCTTGAGAGGGACCTCTTCCATGGCTCCAAACACGTCCGTCTCCACAGAAAAGGTAAGCTCCAGGCCCAGGTCACTGATGTCATTGTCCAGTATCCACTGCAGGTTCTTGGCATACTCTGGATCGATGGAGGACACATCCTGGTAATTCACTGGTATACCTGCAGACATGTGAACAGAAGCCCATGCTTGTATGTCTACGTGTAACTTGTGCTTCGTGTTTTGACTTAAATATTTTCAAAATAATCTTGTAATGTTGTAGTCTGCTTGGTTGTGCATACCCAATATGTGCTTATAGAAAGAGCGGGTAAAATAGATGTTGACCAGCTGGCGGTGATACAGAGCCAGCCCAAGGATTTGACCAGCAAATCGGAAATAGTTCAGATGGTCTGGGTTGACAGAGGAGTTACTGTTGGGTTGAAATGTAGTGCCTGCAAAATACACACACGCATATATCCGAGTGCATACACACAAATACACACACTCCAAATAAATAAGAACAAAGGAGTGTAATCATACAGTGGTGTATTTCTGAACAATCATAGAGTAAGGCTTTGATCTGTAGCACTCCTGTCCCATCATATATCATTATCCATTATCTCTACAGAGAGACAAAGACACAGAGGCTCAAAGTCATCAACACATAACCATCAGTGACCCTATAAGTACACGTCTAAGTCACAGCAACACAACTCACAAACTTGGATAAGAACAGAGATATATCAAAGACACAAAGGGAAAAAGAGCACATAAAAAGGATGCGTGGGCTGATCATTTATATATGTATTATATTTTTTTTGTTATGTATTATGTTGGGTCCATTTTTGTTCACTTCCGGGCAGGAGTAAGGCAAAAATTCCACAGAGATCCTGTCAAATCACATTTGTGTTTAAAATACATCTACTGAAATTTAAATGCTCCTGCTCCACAATAAGAGTGAGCAAAGCCTATTCTTTTCTGGTGCCAACAGTGTTAAAAAACATGATTGGGATTTTGTAATAAGCAAGTCTGTGGTTTGTGCAAGCCAAGTTTTGAACTTAATGTAAAATTGTTTAATTATGCGCCTCCATGGGAATCCAGCCTCTATTGTAACTTTTGCACTAATCATTTGAAAGTTATTTCTTTCTTTCTCTCTGTCTCTCTGTCTCTGTCTCTGTCTCTGTCTCTGTCTCTGTCTCTCTCTCTGTCTCTCTCTCTGTCTCTCTCTCTGTCTCTCTCTCTGTCTCTCTCTCTGTCTCT
>JBBPCW010000006.1:11690747-11713588 GCA_037974425.1 Phenacogrammus interruptus
ACCCACTCCATCTGTGTTTTTGAAAAGGCAAGAAAGTTTTCCAGTGTTTCCAGTTAATATATGGGCTGCCAGTCTTTAATACCCTATTTTATTATAGGCCTACAGAGAATGTTGTTATATCTTTCAACAGATTTTAAAGCACTTGTTCTGAATGCACTTTGTTCTGCACTTCGTTCAGAATATTCAAATGCCCGTGAATTCACTGGTTTTATGAGAGAAGATATTTATTTTTCAGCTATCTTGCTTTTAGGTTATTCATGAGTTAGTAAAATATTTTATTTCAAAATGTATTTGATATTGTGCATTGATTGAATGCTAAATAAATATTTTCATAGTTTTGTAACAGATTTATTCTTTTAATAATAATAATTTCTTTTGGTGTTTCGGTTTTCAGCCAATCATTTTCGGTTTCAGCCCCCCAAAAAAACCAAAGCATTTCCGTGTATCCTGGAAAAATGCAAAAAACATGTTTTTGAGAACATTTGCAGGTTCTGCGTTGTTGTGGAGATTTCTGCATAAAATGATGAGTTAGGTTCTCCTTTAAAAAATCTGCGTGTGACTGGATCCGTGAGTCCTGATATATATAGATCATTTTGGATCATTTTGTTTAAAATGGGTGAAAATAAACAACCTTTTGCCACATATCACCTAACACAAAACTGGTAGTGCAACATTTCGTACTTTTGGATTGTGGTACTTTCTAAAATATATATCTAAAATATTCTTTATGTGACTGAATTCAAAGAATTAACACTAATGTCTAAAGGTACGAGACAAGTCACTCTTACCCTTGTGGCATCTGACATGAGCAGCACATATAGAAGGCTTGGATTACAGCACTTAGACGATTGGCTGTCATGGAGATGACATCCTGGCCATCCACATAAGCCTCTGGCGTCTTCATGACAACCTCAGGATCCAGTGAAGGGGGCAGGAGGGCAGGGGTTTCCGTGGAAACAGAGGTGTCGGCCTCCCGTTGCTTCAGGAGGAGTGAGGCAATGTCACTCCCTGGAGAAGATGAGGCCGTGTCTCCACACTTCCTGTCTAGCTCTGTGGATATGAGCACCAGCCACTCATCCAGAGAGTGCCACAGCAGTTCCAGAGGCTGAGGAACAACACTGACATATCAGAAGCATGGCAGATCCATGTTTTTGAAACAATCTCGGCACAGATTGCTAGAAAAAACAAGAGCCAGTTTATATTTGACAAGATTTTTGAAACATGTCTGACAATATTATTTAAATAATCAGTAATTAAAGTAGAAAGCAGACAATTAAATCAACCTTTAAAAGAATTAGATTACTAGAATAGCCAAGTAAACAGTGTCCACAATCAGCAAAACATCTGACAACTCTGCTGTCAGTTTTCACATTATGTTTCTTTTTGCCTGCCTCCCATTTTGTCTCTTTTTATCAGGCCAGCGGTGTTATATCTTCATCATTTTCTCTCATGAATTAGCACCATTGAACTAAATCTTTTGGAATACTGAGTGGAACAGAAAGAATATTAGGGACATAACCATTAACATGTTAACACAAAGGGAACTCAAACATTTCCCCAGCAGTTGGAAGAAGAAGAAAACAAAAAGAGGGCTATTTATATCACCAGTGTACGATTATGGCTCAAATTAACTGAGAGTTTAAAGGGAAGTTTCATCCATATTTCAAAATTTCTGCATAGTTCAGTCAAGGAATAAAAGTCACAGAGAAAAAGATGTCAGATGATGCATTGTAGAAGAACTTACTGACTCTGAATTCTTTACAGTGGTGATGGTACGATCTATGGGTTGTGATGTCTGCAACACAAATGTAGCCATTTTATTTACTATCCAAAACAGCCAATGACCCTTAACATACCTTAATACATAATGTTGATAACTATAGATGATAGTTCTGAAAAAATATTTCAGTGATTACAATAGTGATTTTCAATGTTCAGCATGTGCCCTCAGTCTTTAAAGTGCATTTTAAGCCAAAAATTTATTTCAAAGCTATCAATGACCACCACTGTGAATAAACTTTCTCTGGAAGGATGTGTAACCCATCAAATCTCTCTGCATGAGTATGTTTATATCTTGAAAATTGAATTATGCAGCAAATTTTGAAAACCTGATGGAATATCTCTTTAAATAGCGTATATTAGTCTTTACAGTGGATAAAGAAATGGTGCTGGGACTTCTTAGAACAAATTAAAAAAAATTAAAAAAATTCTCAAGCAGTCAGCACCCTCTTCAGGTTAAATCACTCAATTGCATCCCTGATACTCGAGGAGGGAATTACAGTTAATACATTCTGCTGTAGCAAAGATGACAAAGCAGTACACACTGACCTTAAAGACTTGACTGCGCGGGGTTTTGTTTCCATTGTATCCCATGTCATTCCCGTTGTTAGGTGAAGACGGACCGAGGCGGAACACATGGCAGAAGATCCGTACAATTCTCAGCAGGCTCTTCATTTGGGCCTCATAACTACTAGACAAACTAAAAAAAGAGAAAGTATATATGCAAGAAAAAACATTTTTTTTTTTTTGGGAGGGGGTGGGGCTAAAGGACCTTCAGGCAAAATGGTGAAGCCCACCTGAGCAGCTTATGTCCATTAGTGGTAGCCACCTCAGCCAGGCTGGTGAGGATCCTCTGATAACTGGAGTCACTCTGCTGAGATACATGCTCCAGAACCTGCCTCAGCTAAAAGACACATGCATGCACACACATTCAAATCTTTGTATGATGATATGAATATAAGAAGGAAAAAAAGAAGAAAAAAAAGGCTGAGAATACATCTTACCATGTTCTCCTTTATGTCATCATTTTGTGTCATCTGTATGAGGGTCTGAAACAGCCTTCCATGATGCTGGATCAGAATCTCACATGTTTCCCCATAGCCACCCTTAAAGGAGGCAAAAGGAAAATGAAAATGTATGTATGCACTGTATCTGGGGAATAGAACCTCACTCTATCTTTAAGAACTTCCTCAAGACTCATCTATTCAGAAAGCACCTCCTCTCCTGATGCACTTTCTATCGTAAATCACATCTTCTGATTATTACATCCTCTTGCTCTAATCCCTACATCAGGATTCTAGTGCTTAGAACTCTCCTCTGGTTCTCCCACTGTCATGAATGTTTCCTCAGACTGCAAGTCTCTTTGGATAGAAGTGTCCACTGAATGAATGCAATGCAATGTATCTGCATCTGTGTCTAGATATTACTAACCTGCACACAAAGGTCAAGCGGTGTGACCCCATTCTTGTCTGGCAAGTATTTGGCACCCCTCAGGAGCAGGATTTGGGCTGTGTCCCTTTGGCCATGGCTATGAGAGAGAGAGGTAAATAACATTGTTTTAATACATTAGGAATTCAAATGCATGTGACGCACCAACAGGGTGGAGATTATCCATTCAAGTTTACAGAAAGCATTGTTGTTTTAACTTCCTTTAATCCTGCCCATATTACATGACTACAGTGTCTGTGTGATGTCCTAAACCGCATAGAGGTCTTCTTTTGCATAATTACATTACTCAGGTGTTTATTTCCTGTATAATTCAGCATACAGGCCTCAGCATGCTTGAAGGTGAGCGCTGATACAAGTGTGCTGCTCTGTGGATGTCAAATCAATATTTCATTCTATATCAATACACAATGTGCCAAATTAGAATTTCATTTCATGAAAATACATGGATGAACTGTAAAAAAAAACAACAAAAAAAAACAAGAAAAAAAACAATTATCCAAATGAGCTAGTAATTGCAGTATCATGAATGACACTAATAAATATGAAAGACAATGTGGGCGTTAAACCTTTCAGAACCCCAGTAATGAACACTGCCTTAATTATGTGTTTGAATTATCTATTAGAAAAGCTGCCTTTTTTGAATGTTTGTACAAGCAACTCTAAGCAGGCAGATATCTACTGCTATTTGTAACTGAAACAAGAGAATGGAGGAGCGCTGTTGCTCAGCAACGCAGCTCAACCAAGTGTGTCAGGCACGATACACAAGGAAAAACAAAAGCAGATTGGACATCTCGTCAGTTGCTGCATTCTCTTCAAATGGCAGCCTCATTAGTCTACACCTGTGGCAGAGATTGATAGGTTTCTCCCTGTTACATTTACCTCACAACTATAAACACAGTTTGAAAAGACAGCAGTTGGGATTACAGCTGGAAAGTAAACATGAGTTCTTCAGAGTCTGAATCATTTCCAGTAACCTTAGGTGTATCATTTAAAAGTGTGCACTGCAGCAACAGCTTAATGGTTACTAACAATGAGAATTATCCAACTGACCTGCAAGCGAAGTAGAGAGGAGTTGCTCCAGAGACATTGGGCCTGTTGATGTCTGCTCCACTGTCCAAAAGGCACAACACTGTCTGTGTAAAGCACAAAACCACACTATACATTGCTGTATCTAACAGAGAACACATCTGCTTCGAGTAACCTTTTGTGTAGGTGTCGCTCAAATAATAATAATCCAGTGTTTGTTAGTCATGTTGGTATTCATTTCTTTATTTCGTACTTAGGAGATTCATCATTCATTAAGCCTTAAAATGCTAGGAAACCCTTGTGAATTCAAGAGCTAGAGACGATCACTGGTTTAAACAAAACAAAACACTGCATTATTAAACCTAGAGAAAACAGCAATAAAATAATGATGAATGTGATGTCAGTTCGCTTTATGCAGCACAGTGTCCAAAATAGTTTAGCTGATTCCTACATAAGGCAAATCTATACAAATTTAGTAGAAAAGATTGAAATGATCATGATCAAGTTATTTCACTCACGACAAAATTTAAATGGCATTTGAAATTTGCTATCCATTGCTATCCAACCAGCTATTATAAACTGTGTTTAATTTTTGTCGAATAGTGTTGCTGCCTGAACAAAACATTTATCTAAAAGAAAACTGTGTTTCCAAGACAAGGATAACAGTCTTAACTGTTGGATATTAACAAAAAAAATCTTTTCTTTTCTTTTTTATCTATTCATCATTTAAATGAATAATGAACTTTTATAAAAGGTAAAATGCAGCTGATGTTTACACATTACATAAAAAACATAAGGTTTTATTCTGAGAATACTTATGAGTACAATGCTATGATAAATCGCATTCCCCACAGTATTACAGTTCTCAACCTGTAACAGTTTAAACACGATAATACTATCAAAGGTACAGAAGTGCTTCAGGGTCCTTTGTGTTATTAAAACTGTGAGGTCATACGAATCAAATATTCCTTACAGTTTTATGTCCATTCTGACAGGCCACGTGCAAAGCTGTCTGACCCATGGCATCTTCCACATCCACATTGGACACGTGCTGCACCAAATCATGAAGCAGTTCTGTCCTCCCATTTACTGCGAGCCAGTGAATCTACAGCCACAGAAATACATGAAGGTATATTAAACAGAAGAGAAAAGGAAGTGATTGTGTAGACAATACCACAGGAACAACGATAGTGATCAATGTTAACGGTCATTAGGACACCAGGAACCTATGCTGTTCTCTCGGATCTAAAAAAGCCGTTTTGCATTTCTGTCATAGTACGGAAAACATCCTGTAACCCGCATAAGGAAATTCCAGCATCTCATGGTTTGTGAACCTTAAATGATTATTACTGCTTTTTTTTTTTTAGATGTAAACTGTTGACAATAACAACAATCATCATCTATATACTTACAGCAGTTAGGCCTTCGTTGTTGCAGATATTGACATCTGCATTATACTCCAATAGTCTGCCCATACACTTCTTCTGTCTGTAAGATATTCATGTGGTTCATATTTTAACCAGAGATAATAACATAGAAATAAAATCAAAGGTTTGGTTAGACCAGGCAATTATTTTCATGATTACTATTATTATTAGTAGTAGTAGTAAAAGTTAGACCACTAGTAATGTACAATTTACACAATTACAGTTTCTTTACGTTTGATCAGGAGTAATATGTGACCAATAGATGGCAGCAGTGTTTCACTGTCAGAAAAAAATACAATTAAAAATGCTCTACCCATTTCTTGCTGCCAGATGGAGTGGGGTACAGCCAGAAATATCCTGGTAGTTTGGGTTCGCTCCTCGCTTCAACAGTAGGACCAGACACTCCACTGACCCACAGCTAGGAGAAGATGACACAGACAGCAGTGGTAAAATCAGAAAGACAGTCAAATCTGATATTCTTAACCGATTTACTATTTGACCAGAACACAGACCTCGTCCTTTTTGGCTAAATCAACTTATATTGCCAGTGTCTGGCATAACACAATAAACTAAAGGGAACATTTAGTCAAGCCCCATATTTAAGGTTAAGTAACAACCACATTGGAAATTAGACCCTCGAATATCTCCTCACTTGGCAGCAATATGAAGAAGGCTTCTTTTTACACGTCCAAATGCATAGTTGACATCAAACTTGGAGTTCACAAGCAATTCTGAGACTGATCTATAGGAAAAAACAGACATTTTACAGGTAAATGTCAACATATTAATCTCATTAATCATTTAAATACAGTGCAGGGCTATATTTTCACAGTCCATGGTCGTGATTCGTTTCCAGAGCTCCTTACCTGTGCTGGTCAGCCATCACCATGGGCATGAGTGTGTAGACAGCGGTCTCATTGTCTGTGGGAAAGTAAGAGGATATTGAGTGCAGGTTACACACACTCTTTTGTTCTGTCCACTTTGCTGTAACAAATCTTATAACAACAAGGTAGCCTAGCCAACCATCAATATGAGACTAAGGAGCTATCCTATGAATCTATCATAAAGGGTTAGCCTAACAAACATTAATGTTATAAACACTTCGGTAAAGCCACTAAATCGAAAGGTCTGTCTGACAAACAGTCAGGTGAGAGTTAAAATGATGTGTTTATTTTGCCTTCAATTGTGGGACTAATAAAGGCTTAAGCTATCTTATAACAGCCTAGGCAACACCAATGTGAGCTTATAAGACATATAACACATTGTTATCCTATAGTATCTTATCTTGTCAAGTCAACGTAGTCTATCCAACATTAATATGATAAACACTTCAGTAAAGCCTTAGGTGACTGTTGTTAGAGTGTGAGGGCCTACCTGACAGTCTGAAGCTCTCAGGAGAAAGTTAAAATGATAACATAAATGCTATGAGTATCTGTATGTATGGTGATTGTGTTGATCTCACCCTCAGGAAGCTCCACGGTCCTGGCGCGGCGCAGGGAGCGGGTCAGCCGGTTCAGCTGGACGTTGAGCTGCTCCATCGCCCTTTCCATCATATGACAAGGAAATTCCTTGACGAAACGGGTATAATTCAGCTTCTGGCACGCGTACGCTGCCTACATTTGATTCACGACACCCGTTATGTTATCCATCTGGCCAAAAGGTTAGGTATCGGTCCACTGGAGCCACGGACAGAACCCATAGCTCTACTCTGATTCATTTGACAATTATTTCCTCCTGAACACCTTCTTCCTGTTTTCATTGCTCCTTGGTTGCGGTGCACGCTGGGAAATGTAGTTTTATTGTTTTACTGCGTCTTTTTTTTCTTATCGAACAATCTGGTAAATACATTCATCCTATGATTCTACCATCTTTTATTGTCTGATATTCTCTGTTGCAACAACTTTCTCAAGACAAAAAAATATGTATTTTGCCATACTACACAATCTGTACGTGCTATTAACTGTGTTTTATAATCGATCCGGTTAATAAAAGCATGGAACGTTTTATTAGAGCTATTACTATTATTTGTTACCATGCTGTTACTCTTAGGTAGCCGTATAGATAAAATAAGGCTGTTAAATTTAAGAAAACCCAGAGACAAGCCAATCTGCCAGATTTTGTGCTGCTGATCACAAACATCCTCTGTATCATATATTGATCAGCAAGTCAACTGCACAGTAACAGCTCAGCACATACACTGATCCTGTAAAACTCCAGGGTTTGACATGAAAGTTCTTGCAACAGTTGGTGCTGTCTTGAAATCTCCCATCACCCGGAGTGTGATGATCTGGGGTGAGAGTCCAGAAGGAGAGACAGCATCTCTGAGAAATGAACTAACCAATCATCACTGAACTGTGAGTAAAGTAACAATCTGGCGCAGTGCTTTTCTGGATTTTTTTCGCTTGTTCCCCGTGCACATTCACTGTTGTATGGATTAGGAGCTGTTCCCTTTAAGTGCACATCGCAAGGCCCATATTTTGGTAACTGAAGAATCCAGCAGAAGGAGAGGCAGCATCTCTGACAATTGCACTAGCTGGTCATTACTGCATTAATGTAACATGCTGGCACAGTCCTTTTCTTGGACGTGGCCATTCACTGTTGAGTGGATTTCGATTGCACTACGTAGATGTTTCTTTAAGTGCCAGCGCAGTGCCCATATTTTGGAAGCTGAAGAAGCCTCAGGATGCCGATTTCTAATTTACCGCTACGAGAAAGCGCCTCCAATCCTCCCTTCCTCACTGGCCAGGTGATCTTCCACTGCTGCTGGAGGACTGAGCAGCGAGGACTATGAGTGATCGCAGCTCACAGACCAAAGCAGTAGCCAGGGAAGCCCACCACGCCACTCTGAGCTTGCCTCCTTGTGAAGCCCATCTCTCTTAGAAATCCATTTATTTACACCGGAGATGGCGAACTGGTAAGCAGCATTTTACGCCTGTCCCTTATTCTTTCAAAACTGTCGCTTGCTCCACGCACCTCAGCTCGCTGCAAAGACGGTAAAAACAGACCCGAGCCCTCACAGCCCACAATAATATTCAGAGTGTGAACTTTAGTTACACATTTCCACTGTTTATGAAAACATTCAAAGGGATGTGTGCGACTCTACCTTCCGGGTTGCTACGTAACAGAGAGCGTGCGCGCTCATTGGCCCCCGTCCAGCCTTTGTTTTTATTTATTTATTTATTTATTAACCGGGAAAAAATAACAAAAAAGACCACATACATTGATTTGTTATTTTTATGTATACTGCACTCAACAGAAAAGTGTCCAGAAAATCTGATATTACCTTTAGAGAATGAACTCCTGCCTGTCTTACCCGGTCTTTCATTATTCAATAGCTTGAAACCAAACGTGGGCACCAGGGGGCGTTTATTAGTATCATGAGTAAATGCAATTAATAGGAGTAGAGTTAATACGTGAAACACTATTGGTTCTAGTTGCAGAGACAAATTTAGACCATAGCAGTTCAGTGGTGTTTAATTGTCACTGCAGAACGGTTTACTGAGAAAGAAAAAGTGTTTGGGGCACTCAGTCATGTGTTTTGTATTTCAAATCTCATTTAAAACCACATACAGCTTTTGTAAAACACACTGATAAGCTAAACCTGAGATCTTCAATGTGTATGTAGAAAGGAGATGTTGAACAAATTTGGGTCAGTGTTCATTTGTTATTTACGGTACTAGTTTCATCTATGGTCAGTGTTTATCGTTTATTCACTGATGCTGGTTTATTCTGTGGGTCAGTGTTTAGATTTTATTTACTGGTACTGCTTTCTTCTATGGGCCAAGGTTTGTGTTTTATTTACTGGTACTGCTTTCTTCTATGGGTCAGCGATCATATTTTATTTACTGGTGCTAGTTTATTCTATGGGTCAGCGTTGATGTTTTATTTATTTTATTTTTTCTATTGTTCAGTATCTGTGTTTCATTTACTGCTACTGGTTTCTTCTATGGGTCATTGTTCATATTTTATTAACTGGTACTGGTTTCCTCTTTGGATTAGTGTACTTTTATGTACAAATGTTGTATACCAATACTAATCTTCAGTGTTCATATTTTGTTTACTGCTACTGGTTTCTTCTATGTATTTCATTCAGTGGTACTTGAAGTTTTAGCTCAAGATTCCCTTCTTCTTGCTTTAAATAGAGTTATTTCCTGGAGGCTAAACTTTAAAGAGCTTGTTTTTTTTAATAACACATCACACATATGTATAGTTTATTTGTTTTTTGTTGTTTACTGTTTTTATGCCTTTTCATGTCTAAAACATTTACACCATTCTAACATTTTATTTAAAATGGTACTGTATTGAAGTGGTAAAATCCAATGTCATTATATTACTGTATAAAAAAGTTACTGTATTAGGTGGCAAAAAGGGTTCTTCAATTGATGACACAGAAGGATTACTTTTAGTCCCTCCTCAAAAAAACGCTCCACAAGTTTTATAACAATTTAACAATTTTTTACTCTTTACTCTAGCACTCTTTACTCTCTAAACAACCTCTGAAACAACCATTGAAAAGTTGTTTTTTTTTACCAGGAAACCAAAAGTTGTTCCTCTGTGGGATTGTGCAAAGAGCTCTTTATAGCACCTTTATTTGTAAGAGTGTATGTCCTGAGTCCAGACAGTTCATACTAAAAGAATGTCTTAAAAACTGTATATAGAAAATATATACAAGTTGTTTTAAGTGATCTGTTTTCTTTTTTCATCCCTTAAAATCCCACAAAAAAGAAACATAAAGGTAAACCAGAAAGAAACCTGTTTCCCCAAAAAGAAACTTATTTTTTATTACTAGTTTGTTAATTGCCACACCTAGAAAAATCACATAGAAAAAACACATTGCAATAGAATACATTTGTATTCTCTAACAATACTTCTAACACTATGTGTAAACTATTTATACACACCTTATTGTTGTGTGATAACGGTGCCAGTGTATTAGTTTGGGCTATATATCATTCATACTGACTAATATTCAGTACAATATTAGGTTTTTTAAGTTGTACCCAGAGCCATGGAGTTCCATTCAAAGGAATTAAAAATGGACAAAGTACAAATCTAGAAACTCTAGTACAGACCTGAAAAGCAGATCTAGTCAAAAATGTTGTGAACTTAATATTTATGAAAAAATATATTTTATTATTCTGTTGTATTTAACACATGAAAACAGATCAAGTTTTTGAAAGCTGTCTGTATGTAAAAAGAGTAAAAATGTATATATATTTTCTTTTTCTTTTTCCCAGCAGGTCTTTGAAAAGAATATGAGCTCTCCCGGATCTGCCTCCACTCCTTCAGGTGCTTGATTAAACTTTGACTATGCTAAAGTCTTCTATCTTATTCTGAGTGGGTCGACTTTGTTTAGCCCATTCATGTCCAACTACTAAATATAGTTTAATAAGGAAAAATGTACAGAGCTTGTTCTGACTGAACTAAAGTCCTTGTGAGCACCTGAGAGTACCAATACTATTATCTCTCAATTGTATACTCTGCAAATGTATATACTATTCACAAGTCAGTAGTCCCATGTAACCAGAAGTCTAGATTTAATATGATTTAAAAAAAAAAAAAAAAAAGCTCAATTGTTGCTATATAATCTGACCACTGTTTTTTGTAGGGGGAAGAATCATCAGCTCAGAGAACATGTGGACCAAAAGAATTAAATAAAGATTTGGACATTAATGGGTTAAATGCTGTCTGTCATATTGTAACCCATTTTCTTACTGTTTGCAAAAGATAATACTGAAATTCCTTTTTTCTGGGTGCATTACCTACTATGGTTTGTGTATTTAGTGCAGTATAGAGTATTTCATCTTGTGTCCAGTCCTCCCCATGTTCCCATCTCCCAACCCCCCATTTACGCATTGTCCTATCGGCGCCTGAAGCACTTTAACGCAGTCTCCAGTTTGCACCATATTTTTCAGGCAATGTAGATAATTAATGTGTTCGAACGGGACCGCGCTTGAGTCGATGTCATCGCAAACGTTTTATATTGCATTTAAATTAGTTTATTGGTGCTTATTAGATGTGTTTCTGCTCCGGGGTCTTATATGCAACCCCTCCAACCCCCCAGCACTTTTAGAAAGCCCCCGGCTCTGGGAAAGGGGGGTGACTAGTAGCATTTTTTCACACAAGAGAAGGGAAGAACTCTGAAGCAAAACGCTGGTGTTTATTCACTTCTTTTCTGAGTTTTATCTAACCTGGTGGGAAGGGGGGTCCTCAGAGACTTTCTCACACTTTGGCAACCCCCACATGCAGCTGACTGTCAGTGCGTGACACGTTTCCCGCACACACCAAGAGTGTGCAGATAACAAAGCAAGCCGCGTTAGGTAAGAAATGACTGAAGTTAAATTAGGCTGCATCTCTCTTTTATTATAGGCTTTACTCTCTGTACGGTATGTTAATGTTGACCCTGTAAATAGATACTTTTCCTCTTAAAGTCACGTCTTTGGACTGTGTAAATCGTTTTGTGTAAATCGTTTTATTTGTGCTAATCGATTATTAGCGCGAGAGGGATATTCCGATTATTCGTGGCAAATAACTGGTTGATGACGTGATAGAGCACTTTAACTGTGTTCTGATGGAAAGTACTCCAAAACAAAAAAAAATAAAAAATATATTTTTTTATTTCAGTTGCTTTTGTATAACCTTTAGGGTAAAGGCAAAACCAGCAGAGCTGTTAAACACTCTTGTTTTTAAAACCTGGGCAAAGCATGCAGTCTTGTTTACATGCATAGTGATAATTAAAAAATAACGTCAAAATAGCAATCAGGTACTTAGTGATTATTATTATTATTATTATTATTATTATTATTATTATTATTATTATTATTATTATTATTATTATTAAAATGCTTAAACTGTTTTCTCAAATAAACAACAGATCGTCGTCTCCAGTCTTTTCACATAAGAGAAGAAACTTGTCTGTGTTGTGTCTTTTCTGGTTGATCCCGTGATTGATGTGCCGTTTTGAGCTGAAGTCAGTGCGATAAAGTCAGAAGCAAAAATACGCCTTTTCTCCAGAAAAGCTTCATTTCCAAACCAAAAAGAGCTCATGTTTGTTAAGTAATCTTTAGGAAATTCGCTGCAAATGAATCTTCATCTGCAGGTGAGGCGTTTAAACGCGTTTCACTCTTTTCATTCTCTAAACGCTTTCACTTTATACACTTCTTGTTTCTGAACGCTCTTTCACTGCGTACAGAGTTCTCTGCTTGTCTTACCGTCGTAACGATTTGTTGCAGCTCTAAAGCACTTATAATGTAATAGTCAGTGCACAAACTTGTATTTAAATGTACATGAGTCAAATGGTCATAATCCTCATCTAACACTGAGTAATATTCGACAAAACGAATTCAGAGTAGACTGCAGCATGTTCTCGGGGACAGCTATTTAAACCACTCAGTCCAAACTCAGACTAATAAATACCCACCGAAGCATAACAGCTTACACTTCTGCCCATCTATCTATCTATCTATCTGCCTGTCTGTCAATCTATCTGTACCCTCTCTCTTCTTATATATATATATATGTATAGCTAACCGTCTTGTATCTATCTCTCTCTCTCTCTCTCTCTCTCTCTCTACTAGTACACAAAAACACACACTGTAAAAAGCTATTTGTATCATCCCTCAGTCTGTTCAGAAGTTAACGTGTGGAGTGTGAAAACGCCCTGTGATTGTCCCTAAACGACGATTGGCTGTCCCGGGCCCGGGCTGGCCAACCCCCTCCTCCAAAAACGCACAGTCGAAGAGAAATGAGATGCAAGTCATTGGCATAGGCACATGAGAAAGTGAACTGTGGGCGGAGAGACTGAGAAGGAGCGAAAGGGGGAGTGAACTAGAGTAAAAAAAGGAAAGAAAGAAAGAAAAAAAGAGCGTCTGTTGTCCTGCGCACGCTAGATCATGCCCGCTACATTATGGTTTGTTTAAAGCGCTGTGTTACGTTTTTGAAGAGGATCAAGCGTTTGAGAGGAGGATTTACACTCGGAGAAGTTTGGAAGAAAGGAGCCAGGGGAAAACATGGCCGAAGGTATCCTATATGGTCGTAGCGACCGTCCCTGCCACTCTGCTCTGCTCTGGCTGGGGTTGTGTAGCTCGGTCCTCTGGTGTGGCGCCTTGTGTTTGAAATGCACGGCTTTAGGTCTGTTTCCTGCTGGAGCAGACCAGATCTCCAGAAGGGCTGCGATCTCTCGGCCGGCTCCTAGGGCAGGCTTTTTAAAGACGCAAGGACAGCACCTGTTTTGTTTCACCACAAAACCCCCAATTGCGTTAGCCTACATATTCTTCTTAAATCTGACTGATAAGTAGCTTAGCAGCCCCCTAACTAAACGCAGTGCATTAAAGTTGATAGGGAAGCACGCACGCCTTAGCCTCGAAACCCTATTCCTGCAGAGCTGGACGAGCCGGGTTTATTAATAATGCAGCCCGAGCTAAGTGTGTCTCTTCTTTGCACCCCCAGGAGGTGTGGGGAGCGGTGGAGGGAGCCTTCGGACGCCTGCCGAGTCTGAGGAGGGAACTGACCCCCTGCCCATGTACGGCACAGGCCACTGTAAGTGGTTTAATGTACGAATGGGCTTTGGATTCATATCGATGACTAATCGAGGAGGAAATCCTATTGATCCTCCATTGGATGTGTTTGTTCACCAAGTAAGTTCACCTCAAGTCTAACTTTTGGGGGGGTGGCTCCCCTACTTCTAGGCCTGTTCTTAACTCTAGGCCTGAGTTTGACCGAGTCACACTCAAGCACATGTTGTCTCGGTACAGTTTTTCGTTTCTTTCACTCTTCCCCATCTTGCTACGTTCTAATAGCTTAGATAGTATAACAATATGTACCCTGTCCACGTTTTGTGCTCGGTTTCACCACCTCCCTTTCTACACCAACTCTAAAACCACATATTTCGTCTTCATGAACAAAAATAAATGAAGACGAAGTCTGTCCTTGATGTTTTTGCACGTTTGACGAATGGACGCCATTTGCAACAAGACTGGCCATTTGGAGGGGGTTTAACCACCACCCACCACCGCAGACTGATTTCACTCACCTGTTGTCTTGCCCGGCTAATAACAAGTTGTGTTTGTCCTGTCACTAGTGGATGGATGCAACTTTAGACTCTCAGATATAGTTGCATTTGCCTTGTGTCACTGTGAGTGTGCCCATTGGCTCCTGGCTTCCTATATGATGTGTGTATTAAAAGCTCTCTAGCATGGATGCTCATTATGCACCATCAGGATCCCCATTGTCTGCAGATATTCATCTCACCAGGCAGTGCATCCTCAGATTCTTCTTAGTTTGCATTCTTTGAGGAGAGCTTGTTCGTAGAATCGGATGATGCTGGAAAAAGCTGAAACAGATACCTCCCTGCACTGTGAGTCCGTGTACCTCAATACTTAGAACACAACTCTCTTTATGGAAAACAAGCACCTTTTCTTTTGAGCTCTGGTGTTTGGTTGCATTGCAGTGGATTAATGAGGGAGAAAGATTAAGGAAAATGAATGTTGCATAATGACAGTGCACAGTTACATAGTCATTACTACGTGTTTACACACACACACACACACACACACACACACACACACACACACACACACACACACACAGCTGATTGTTTGTTTATAGAATTCCCCATTCTTTCAAGACAACCAATAAGGGCTGAATGATTTGGAAAAAAATATAATTGTCATTTTTTCCTAAACTGTATAAAATCTCTTTAGAATTGCAATTTTTTTGTTTATTTGAACATATGTATTTTAAGCAATAAAGATAAATGCGTCAGGTGTTTTATGCAAATGAACGCAGGTCTTTCTTATCACATGTTTTTTCTAACCAAGTTTGAACACTGAATACAGTGTGCCAGAATGCCATTCCCCAAGTTCTACAGTATTTGATTACATTTCTCTATTTAAAACCAGTTGATACAACATTGAGTGCTTCTTCAAATTGCAAATTTGAGATAAAGCTGTTAATCATGCAATCCTCCCAGTAATGTTGCCAAACAGTAATATGAACGTGAGGTGAAATTTCAAAAACAGGGGCATCTTTCAGCAGAATATGTAGCTGACTATGTGAAGTGTGATAATGAGACTGTTTTTGGAAGAAGAGTGGTTTTCTGGTTTCTAGCTTCTGTGCTTTTATTAGTATTTTGCCTTGAGTGATTTTTTTTTTCTTATTTTTTTTTCTTTTGGTCAAACTGATCTTAGTCTGTTTCGAAGTTGGCACATTCAGAATATTCTACTGGTCATAGGAAAATTACATTGTTTCTAAGGATCAGTGAAACTGGTTTGATAAGAGATAGAAACAGTTTTAAACGGAAAACAATTTCTCAGGGCCTCCGGAAAGTGTCTGGTTATTGTGCTCAGCCCTGGTATATGAGTGTGGGGGAAGGGTTTCTTTTGATCCATTCTATCTGAGGTGAAGGCATAAGAAAAAAAGCACGAAAGAAACATTGGTTATGATTTCAGTTCCCCAAGATTGCACACTTTTTAGATGGTACCTGCAAATGCAAAATTCTTGCATATTTATGTTGTCCTTTCAGAAGTTTAGATTTTGTTAGTGCATTGGAAGCACTGTGTGGGCCCCTGGTAAGATTAACTAGCAGCCCATTTCACCGTTTGGCATGCAGGCCCCACCCTTCCCAGCTAATACCAGGCTTTGTTTCTCTTGCTCATGGGCTTTTTTCTCTCTTTTCCTTCAAAAAAAGAAGAAAGGATGAAAAAAGCCACCTTCTGTTCACGTGACTTCCTCTTGTGAGTCATCCATAGATGCTTGATCTCTACTGGGAGGAGCAGAAATGCCTCAGAGTGAGTGGCCTCTCATGGTTGCCAGAAACAGTTTGTAATCTCTTGTTGTCATTATTCTTCTCCGTCCTGACAACACTGACACAGAATGTAATTTACAGTCAGTTTCCAAACATGACGATCAAAATCTTCGCTTGCGTTTGCTCTCTGTTTTTTTTTTTCCTTGCCTACATTGAAATTCTAATTTGTCTGTTCATCTTTATTCCTGAGAGGTATATGATCTTTCTCCTGTGGCACATAGAGACTGATTACACTTTAGGATTATATGTTTAGGAAAAGTCAGGACTGTGCAAAGGTCTTAGACAGCCATATTAAAAACGTGAAAGTGTATTTTCATTTATTAAAGTGTTATAAAAATTAAAACAATTATTCCAAACCATATTGCTTTCCAAATGAACACGAATACTAAGGCACATGAATTTGGTTCCTTACCTGTTGACGCGTTCTTTCTATCAAATGGTCACATTTTGATGACAGAATTTAATAAAATGTAATAAAAAATAAAAAAAATAGCCAAACGAGGTGTTGGCTGGTAAATACTAGACTTTTCATGATTTAAATGAAGTGTTCTTATTAAATAATGAATAATAAGTGTGTGTTTTAAATAGTTTAAAAATAAAACACACAAAAAACATGATAAAAATTGTTGTGATATGATTGAAGGGTATATTCGTAAATCTGCTTAAATCATCTCTCTTTTTTTTTGAGTTTTTAGTGAATTTGTATGTCAGCGATGGCCACTGGCTCTTTTAAGCCACTTTGCTTTCATAAAAGTCCTCCCCTCTCCTATCCTTACACCCCAAACAACCAAGATGGCTGCCAGTTAAACTGCTGAGTCTGACATTAAAGACTGTTATAAAGAGACAAACCAGCACTAAAATGTTTGTCTGAATCAAAACCATGTTCTGTGTTAAAAGCACAGATTCTCAATTAGTACACTATACTCTAGAGTAGATTGATGGAGAAATTGATTGTAAAATTCTGTAGAAATATTCTGCAATTCTGTAGTAATCTTTTTTTTTCTAAAAGAGAAAACAGTTCTGAATGCAGTCATTACAAATTCATTTCTCCCTTTTCTTCTTTTTCTTCTTCTCCCTTACCTTCTTTTATTATTATTATTATTATTATTATTATTATTATTATTATTCTATTTAGATGGACTTGAATTCATAAATATTTATTTTTTAATTGTAAATTCTTAAATGCATTAAGATAGCACTTCTTAAAAGTGTAAATATAAAGACTCCCTAATTTGTATTGGTAGCTTATACCAATTTGTATTATTTAGGTATAAACAAGTTTGCACATTTTTCTGTCTTTTACAGTATAACTGGTTTTATTTAAATCAGACTTTTTCCAAACTGGATTTTTTCAGATTATTTCTGTAATATAAAATAGAAACTGCTTGAAAAAGGAAATAATTGAAAAATGTACATATGAAATTTGCATATGTTTAGAATTAAAGGACAGTATGTCTCTGTCAATTAAATTATAATGAGATTGTGTGCCTCTAAAATATTATTTAGAATTTTTCAGTTTTTCTTATAAATGTATAAAAACAAATGCACAATTATATTTATCTTTTTATATATAATTTATTTGTTTATTTCATGTATACGTAATTAATACATTTATATTAAATATATTAAACATTTTTAAAACAGTAACTTCGTAACTTCAGTATTCTTTACTTGGATTTCAAGTTGTAGTTAATTCAGTAACTGAAGTTTCATTCTGTGTTTGTATTTATTTTTTTTAATTAAGATCAATAAAACAACTGAAAGAATTTTCTTGACTTCTTGAAGTACAGTTTTGTTTAGAATTTTTCATTTTATTTTTATGATTGAAATTATGACAATATCCAGATCATTTTGTGTAATATTAGTTGCCATCAGCAACTTGTTGCTTCTGAGCAGCTGTGAAATCTAATAAACCAAAAATTGACTCACACATAGTGCTTTTAAGATTTGCTGTGAGATTATAACAATTTTTTTCTTCATTCTGGTACCATGTGGAATGTCTGTTCCAAGACGAGTTGCACCAGCCCAAAACTCAGAATCATGTGTGGTTAAAGAGCTGGAGTTGTTTGTGGTTAAATTCTTAATTAATTAACCTCATCATGGTTTTCTCATTCACTGGTGGGTCCTTTCATAGACTCCTTTATTCTTACATACCAGAAAGTGTTTCCACTAGTCTTTCTCTGATTATACTCAATCATTTAAGCATGTGTTTGTGCTGATGAATGTTAAAGGGAAATAAGTGTGTTTGTGTGTGTAAATGAATTTATAACAGATGACCTCATCCTGAAGTATTAAAGAAAAAAATAAACTGCATTTAATTTTTTATTTATTCGTACTTTATTTTTAGATCAAATTCCAGTTTTATAGAAAAAAAATATGTAAAAATAAAATGAATTGCCTTTGAGAAATTTTAAAACGCAAGTATTTCTATTGTTTTGAAATTTTATTTTGTTTGTCTATTTATTTATCTCTCTCTCTCTTTATTTATATTCACACTATTCATACATACTTCAATTGAATACTGTCTGATACAATGTTTGATACAACCTTTCAAAGCATATAAAATGGAGCTGTATTCGATTCATCATCTCACCAATTGTGTAAACGATAACATTAACATGTGCATTGTAATACCCCAGTAGTGATGTTACAGTGATCACCTAACAATCTGACAGTAATACATTACAAATATACATTTTTGAACAGATGATGTGAAAATGCCTGGTTGTCTTTCCTCTCTTCGTTCTTGTGATATATTTGTGTTTTTGCTTTATGTCAGAGTAAGCTGCACATGGAGGGTTTTCGGAGTCTGAAGGAAGGCGAGGCCGTTGAGTTCACCTTCAAGAAGTCCTCCAAGGGCCTGGAGTGTGTGCGGGTAACAGGGCCTGGAGGAGCCCACTGTGTGGGCAGTGAGAAGAGACCCAAAGGGAAAAGCATACAGCAGAAACGAAAGCCAAAGGGAGACCGGTGAGTGGGCAACAGTGCCTCAGAGCTCTTTCCGCAGGTGCTGTAGTCAGGATTTTCTTGTGGAGGCCGTGGTGTTGTGGATTTTTCAGTAGGCTGGGGCTGGTTGGTGTTGAGTGAAAAGGAGGACATGGTTCAGTCGGTGGTCAGTAAAATGGTACTTATATGTGTTCAGCTTTTAAATAAAATGAAAGATTTCAGATAAATAAGTATGCTGTAGTATATGTTCAATATATTTCATGTTATTTTCAGCAATGATGGGTGGTCCCTTAGAATCATTTTGATAGAGGCTGTTGGTCTGTGGTTCTATGCCTGTTGCCATGGTTTTATTGCAATAGTGTGCAAGAGCTTTTCCCTGCTAAATTGCTGCTATTTTTGCTGGGGTGAAGGCATGAGTTGTTATAGCATCATGGTTTTGTTTGTTAAATGTGCATTACAGAAAAGCCCACATTTACTTTATTATGTCTTGCTAGAACAACATTTTGATAAAGGCTAACAGCTGTGCTTTATCATTAGAATAAATGAGATATTAAATAAGCATTTAAAGACATGCGGCATAGGCACTGTCAGTTTTCAACTTGTGCCAGTCGTAGATTGTTGCAAAACATGATTCTGCACATGAATTAAGACATTGCTTTCTTTGACTGTACTAGGCCTAATATGACAATTTGTAAAAACTTGTAAATGTATTAGGGTTTGAATACTAGACTTGAATAATACAGTGTTTATTTATGTATTTATTTATTTAGTATTTAGAAGATTTTTCTTTTATTAACCTTTTATTCCCCACCTGAATTCTCCTAACCCACTGACAGCAAAGTGTTGGAAGCTTATTTAGAACATTTTTTAAGAGCATTTCCTTACCTAGTAGTTACCTAAAATGTATGCGATATTAGTCTATCACAAAAATCATACCTTACTCAGATTTGAGCTAGAAACTGAACATGGTCACCTCTTTTCTGTGACAGACTGTGAAGCTGATTAAGATGGTGAATGAAATTAAAAAAGCACATGTGTTTTTAAACAAAGAGAAATAGTCAAATACACTTTAATTTGTTTGACTTTAGTTTTGGCTGTTGGTTCAGAGGAAAGTTGAACGCATCCTCACTTGTTTGATCACCATGGAGCTGACAAATATATAGCACGATAGTAATCAGTTTCGCTTATCCCTGTGGGATTTGGATTTATTTAATTATAGATGAATTTAGTATAAAACATTAAACTGAGTTGTTTATTTGCCTGTCCAGTTAACAACTAAATTTGAATGTGTCCATTCAGTAAAGCAGCTAAATTCACTGTGAAAACAAAGCAAAAATGTAAAGCGATTTATGTTTTAAAGCTACTTTTGTATCAACACTACTTGATAAACAAAAGTCCCACTAGTCTCCTCATCTTGCATAACTTTGGAGCACATCTGTCTGTATATATAAGTTAACATAATACTATTTTTGGGGGTTTTTTTTGAAAAAGCTAATGTTACATTACATTTACTAATGAAACATTAATAGTTTTTGAGTACTGAGGCTTACTATCTAAGTACTCATTCAAAACATCATCAGTTATTTAAAGCCTGTAAAATGCTGTTTGGACAATGCCTAAACATTACTGTTCAAATTGCTGTGGTTCTCATTTTTATAGCGCGTCTGTAGGTTGCGGTTGTTGATTGCATCATCACTGTTTCAGTCACGGTAAACTTTTTTTTGGGCCGAAACTGAAAATGCATTTTTGGCCGAAACATTTTGGTGGCCAAATATTAGGTGCATCCCTAATATTGATTTATACTTGTTCAGGCTATAAATTTACACAGCATATTTATGATTCTGTGTGACATATATGTGTTGTGACACAGTACATATAGTGAGACCTGCAGATATGCTCACTATTTGGACTACTTTTTTAAAAGCCACTGACATCTGGCCTTGCATTCACACAATCTGCAGACAGTACAAGTCAGGGCAGGTAGGACCAGTTCTAGGGATGGGAATCATGAAAAAATACTACTCGCACTGTCTGTAAAATAATTATAAGTATGAGTGGAAACAGCAGTAATAAATCAAAAGATCCTTCGATGTGGCACATTTTGAAATTCTAGGATTGAGAACAATTGGACACCCTACGCACGTGCGCCACTGCATTCAGACAGTTCGTTACCAAGGGCAGGTCTAACAGGTTTTTTATGGTGGGGGGTGGTGGGGGCAAGCAGAACGAATGCCATACAAATATTCTTTCATTTCATGCACTTTAGATGTGGGCAGACAAGCTGTTGCTACAGTTACAGCCAACTCGTCCATCAACTCAGGATCAGTCAGTTGTATAGTTGAAGTGTTCATTTTCAAGAACTGTTGTTCTTCACACGCAGCACACACTGAACCTTAAATACGTTTTGTCTCAGTAGCTGTTGTTGCAAGATGTTTTACAGCTGAAAATGACGAACACCAGTGCACAGCCAGATTCATTTGTTCAGCCAATCAACCAATCAGGTGATTACACAATATCAACTCTTCAGTCCAGGACATGCCGTCTAGAAGAGGAACATTCATGGTCATCTTTAAAGATGGATATTTGTTACATGAAATTTGGACTTTTGTCAAAACTTTAAATATGAAAAGAAAAGTTTAATTTTGTTATTTACCTCCAAAATAATGAGTTACCTGGAATTATTGCCTAAAATAATAGAAAACATGAATAATGAAAATGAATAACAATGGACATATCCATGTTTGCAGGCGGACTGATAAGTAGAATTGATAACGACATGTGTCTCAATAAAATCTCGTAAATTCTCATCCCTCACCAGTTCTCAAACCTGTCTGGCTGAGACACACAAGGCCATTGTAAAATATTCCATCTACACAGGTGTATGTATCAGTATCAGATACAGTCAATTTGTGAGCCTGGCATTACATGACAATGCACAGTGTCTTGTTTGTGTCATAACCTGTATTTATCAGATTGGCTATTGGCTATATTAGTGCCAACACTGATGTAGTAGCTGTACACATGGTTTTCCTCTTCTGACGATTTCCCCCTGACATCAACATTTAAACTTTTCATTTAGAGGACTAGTAAGCAAATATGGGAAGGGACTCTCCTATGTAATAATAAAGTGTGTGCACTACACAATATCACAGGCTGTCTAATCCTATCCCAGAAGAGCTACTGAAAAGGCTACCACAACTGAAAAGGTTCATGCTTGTTATGATAGAAAGGTACCAGAACAGTGCACCACACCTTGCTGTGTATGTGGCTGCTGTGTAGCTGCAGACCAGTCTGAGTGCCCATGCTGACCCCTGCACACTGTTTAAAGTACCTATAGGCGGCTGGGTGGCCTAGTGGTTAAGGCATCCGCCCTGCGACCAGAAAGTCCGGGTTCGATCCCCAAGACCGCTAGG
>JBBPCW010000006.1:11724881-11736291 GCA_037974425.1 Phenacogrammus interruptus
TGGAGCAACTTGGGGTTAAGGGTCTTGCTCAGGGACCCAGTGGTGGTATGCTGAAGGTAGGATACGAACCCACGACCTCTTGATCCGGAGGCAAGTATCCTACCCACTGAGCTACCTCCACCCGCCGACTTAATGTTGACCCGACTTAATGTTAGCTTACCTCAATGATACACACATCCAATATTCACGTCACTGAACAGCAGGCAGGAAACCCATCCAGCACTCCTGTCAGCTGTAGTTCTCACCAGGTCTAAGAGTGTATAATGTGGTTTTAGTATTTTTTAAATATATAACTATTGTAGTTTACTGTGATAATTGGCCTATTGTTTTTTGTAGTTTATTGTTACACAATTAGGGTATTTGGTGTCTTAAATACATTTTGAGGTATTTCTGCCCATCCCTGATTATGTCATTCCCTAAAAGAAGAAGACAGAGGAAGTCGTCTTCTTTTAAGCCCTAACAGCTGACCTACCTGAATGAGATTGAAGCATTCTCCTGTACAGCTGCAAATTGGCTGCATTATCTGTCCAAAGCAACACTGCATAAATCTATAATACTAGAAAACAAGACAAATATGAATATCTCTGGCACTCGTTAAGAAGCCTTTTTGTAACCTGGCTACAGAGAAAACGTCTTTTGATATAAAAGCTTTTTAATTCAGTGAAGAACCCCACTCCACAGGGCACCTTTGATTTTTGGATAATTATTTCTCTACTAGTAGCACCCTGTGTTTGTACTTAAATAAAGACTTCTAACATCGTAGCATATTCAAGAATGAGGGACATCACAGTTATACTTACTGTTTTCTATCTGCAGATACCTACCTCACTGGACAGCACAAAATAGATCATACCTACATTGCATTGCATTACATTGCCTACATTTCCAGGCACTGTGGCAGACACCAGGTGCTCTTTAATACAATCATCTCAGTAATTAAGCCCTCAGTTTGCCACAGTCGTGATGTGTCCTCAGAAACCTGTGAAGACTGCCTGCTCTTCTTCACAGCTAGGGTTGAAAATATCACATCATAGATAACACCCTCTACGTATGACCCATCTTTTGATCCAGACTGTTCCTCTGTCTTCAATTAATTTAAGCTTGTCTCCTTCTCTTCTTTGAAAGATATTGTATGCCATATGAAGTCCACCATGTCTCCTTGGATGTTTCTTCATGTCTCCTAAAACAGACAGTTGATGTCTCTTTAGTGTGCATTCCATTGTAATCACTCCCTTAACCTCTGGCACTGTTCCAGCATGATTCAAACAATTTCCAAAATTAAATATTTTCTTTTTCCCCAAAAGACTATAGTTAGTACAAAACACATCTCCTCACTGGCACCAGAAAAGGGATTACATCATCCCAGTTTTAGCTACACTTTACTGGCTCCCTGTCTACTACACGATCCTCTTCAAAGTTACTTGTTTTTAAAGCTCTTGATGGGAAAGCCCTTTCCTTTACTGCTGACTTGATCCAACCCTACTCAGCCCTCAAGGTCTCTGACGTCGTCAGACCAGCTAGCTGTTCCACTTTCTTAGCTCTGCTCCATCAGTTACTGTTTAGAAGTAAAGGCATTAAACATTATTTTATACAGTAACATTTTAAAATGTGTCTCAGTGATGACACTAGCAATCCTAGGATTTGAACCCATGGCCTTCTGATCACAGGGGCAATGCCCTAACCACTGAACCATATGCAATCAAATACTCACCACAGTGTTCCAACATCTTGTGCAAAATAGGGGAATAAACATCTCATTACTACCTTTGATTACAGATGAAACACCAGGTGAGAAGTCCACAGAAATGTTGGTACAGAATAAAGTTTGTGGTAAGACGTACTGTTTACAGGTCAGGTTTAACTTCAAAGAGAAATGGCGTTAACCCCATGTGATACACCACATAGCAAAGAAACCTCTACTAAACAAGTGGTGTTTCTCAAAGGGAGATCACTAATTACACCAGCTTCACCCAATGAGCAATGCACACTCAGCACACCCACACCGTCCATATTATATACACACAGCTTCAAGTGGTGACCACCTCATTCACCTAAGGATGGCTTAGCATTAATGAAGGGGGAGGGAGGGCTGGGTATCCACTCCAATCATCGCTCAAGCTCACTCTTAATGGCTGTGGATGGAAGGAGAGACGTGCATGGCCAAGTGATGGGAGTCTTAGTCCTGTGAGCTGCGGAGGACAGCGGGGGTGGTCACTGGCTGATTGATACCACGCATGACGTAAAGAAGGGCCACTCAACAGCACCTCCAGAATCACTTTTTAACTCTGCCACACACACTCAGACTGGCAAAAGAAACACTCATGCTTCTGGGATGCCCTCCTCTATACAAAGTGCACACAATTATCTAAGCAGTCACTGCAACACAACACAAGTTACACTCAGAAGGCAAAAGGTAAAAATTATTTTAACTCTCACTTAGCACTTATTATTTGTTAATCTACAAAAACATGTGGCACCAATGAGAGAAAAATAAAATACACTATTTTGAAAGCAAATCATGACAGCCTTTAGCTAGCATTAGCATTTTAAGGAAAATAATGAGTCTTTTACACATTAGTCTGTTTAAGTGTGTAATACTTCAGGAATCATGCAGAAAGAACTGAAAGTCATCTTCTTTAATGGAGGAGAAAAGTTGTGAAAACAAATCAAATCACTTAATATAACTTAACAAAATTTAACAAATGACACCTGCATTTTCCATGAATGAAATTCAAAACCTCTCAGATTACAATCTGCCTAAATCAGCAATGACATTGTCAGATCCAGACATCATTTTACTTACAGAATTCTTAGAGAAATACAGAAGAAAAAAAAAAACAATTACATGGCTTAACATTTTCACATTCCTCAAAATTTTGGATAAGCATACAGGGATACAAGGAAAAATACAGTGTACTGGAAAATCAGCCTCTATACACTATGACTTTCATTAGTAAATATGCAATTTTAATGGCACATTAAGTTTTAAATTACATTAAGTACACTTTTTAGAACCATTATGGACCCAGTTCCTTGTGGCAGTTCTTATTCTATCTTTCTCAGGATGCTTTGGGAGATTCTAGTGAAAAATGAATGATGGCCTCTGTTTTCCTTAGAGTGTATATATAACCAGACAATGGTACTATAATAGCACCCACACAGAAATGAATCAATAAAAGAAGCATGCACAGAATTATGTGTTTTAACTGATGCTTTGTTTGGACCCCATTAAGCTTCTATGACTGAAGATTCAAATTAATGCAGAGCCAAAAGGGAAATGTGTGAGCTGCTGCCTTATATTAAGTCAAGGACACCTGTAAGAATGAAAGATCTTCCATGGAGTAATAACCTAAATATATGACTCGGATCTCGGTCCCAACATCCCAGACAAAGCCACAATTCATTTTAGCTAAGGTCAGAAATTACTATGCTTGCTATGTTGAGGAATTCTGTGCTTATTTACATTTTATGTAAATATTAGACTGATGAAGGAGGGTCGCTTTATTTCTGTACATTGAGTGCCACCCAGTGGTTAAAAATAAAAGCAGTGACTCTTCCACAGAATGCACCTTGAATAAAAAAGACATTTGTATGTTGTAAATAATAGATTCGCTGTAAAAAAAAAAAAAAGGACGTCGGTTTCTATTCTCATAAACTTCTTACAAATAATGTTATATATTCTAATGGATTAAAATTTGTGTTGCTATTTTAACTCCATCTATGCAGAGCAGAGCTGCAGAAATCCTAAACCCTCTTGCCAATTGAGTTGTATACAACAGGCTTTACAATCCTGGTCAACCTATAGGATTAGTGACCCTCTCACAGGTATTTCTTACCTAAAATGTATGATAAATTAGATTTATTGCAGAAATACATTCTAATATAATGTCAAAGCCTATGCTACACTATATTTTCTGTATGTAGAACTGCATAGCCAAAATTAATAAAAGATGTAATCGCTGTAAAGCTATGTTAATAAATACATCACAAAAACAGACTCTGCACTGTAGAGAAATGCCTCTCATTTATAGGATAAACAGACAACACCAGTATATTCTGACGATTCATCAAGTATCACTTTAAAAGTAAATGCATATCATCTGTGTACCAAATATGATTCCAAATCAACCATTTAATCCCCCTGACTGAGTCTCAAAAACTATGCAGTGAGCTGCTGTACAGAATCACACATTGCTACAATGGGGGGCACTACTTATATAAAAAAGACAACATCTGTAGTACTAGATAAATGACAGTATGACTGATGTCACATACATTTGGTTTGAGAGACTCTGAACTTTGTTTCATTGTTGTGCCACAGTAAAATACAATTCATATAAATATTCATTATTTGATTATAGGGGAAAGTGTATGAGCAAGTACATGTACAATATGTGCAATACCTTCATTAGTGCAATTAACATTACATTAACATGTCCGCAATAACAATTTGTGTTTTTTTTAGCTCTGTACCTCATGACACTGGAAATGGAAGAATGACTCTCAGGTTAAAGTGCAGAATAACAACTTTAATTCAAGGGAGTTTACATCTATACTGAGTGAATGGTAGATAATTCACATTTCAGCATTTCATATTTTCAATGGAGATGCTCTGTCAAGTGTAGCCACTTTTAGTTCCCACTTACTTTCTTTGGCTTAAGTAAGTAAAATGCATACTCAGTATTTATCTGGTTGCATTAGTTTGTTCATTATATATAGTGCTCATTGCACCCAACTGACCCTCAGAATTTGAACAGTTCCCTGCCTAACCACTACAGGTTTTTCAACTAGGGTTAAAAACATGGGTTTTGACAATTAACCTTAAAAGCCATGAACATTCCACTTATTGACCCTGAGAAAAAAAAGTCTGCTTTAGTTGAAAAAAGACCATAACGGGTATGACACCAGTACGATTGCACCATACAGAGGCGCATCTTCTCAGCAGGCAGGGCAGGCAGCTGCTTGGGGCCCCCAAGCCACTAGATGGCGAACGAGAGCTGACACTTTACGTTCGTTCCTTTGAACTTTATCAGAGAATTTATTTTTAATTTAATGTCAGATTATTTATTAAAATGATGACAACAACTGGTTAGAGGGGCGGCCCCCAGTGAATTTTTGCTTGGGGCGCCAACAGACCCTAGAATCGCCTCTGACACCATAGGTACCTATAGTTAGAACAATCATAAGTATCATTTTCCGTTTTAGTCATATGTTTTATGTTCTACTGACTACATTTACCCTGAATGTATCAGTACAGAACAAAACAGAATAAATGTGTTGCCAGGTTGCCTTAAAAGTTAGCTTATTGTAATAAATATAAAACACTATTTATTTGTACTGTGAAGGTGATGCACAATACATCACTTTGTGTAAACTCTCTGAATAATATAGCCTTCTCTTTTTAGAAGTTTTGACACATCTTGGTGTACATCCATCTGTATGGTTTTGATCTATTGCTGAATCTAGTTAACCCTCTTAAACTAATAATGCATAATAATGGCACAGATGAACCAGCAGTCAACTCTAATAAATAGGTCGCTGAAACTGGGATCCATTAAGGATATCTGTGATTCCATTGTGCCTCAGTCAGTACACGATGAAAATACCCTTGAGTCAATGTTCCCTGTACTTTACCCTCTTAACAACAATCAATTGTTTGAAAGCCAGGCAGCTGAAATACAGAGCCAAAATCACAAAAATCATGTCACTGTCCAATAAATTACTTACAGACTGCACATATACAGATGCACACATGTGCACTTTCAGCCACACACAAATAAACAAATAATTTCTTCACCTACTGTTATGTTGCCACTATCAGGGAACTGGACAACACTTGAATTATCATCATATCATATTATCATATTAACCTGTAAAAAGGATCGCTGGGCATGCAAGATGCTTTTATGGTTTCCTTTTTTCAGCTGTACATTGATACTTTTAACAGACATGTTCTAGGTAACAGAGGAGGACATTTTATTCATTGCTAAATAGCAGATTTAGCACACGCATTAGCATACATGCACACACACACACACACACACACACACACACACACACACACACACAACCACACACGCACGCACACACACACCCACACACGCGCGCACACACACACACACACACGCTCAGATGCTCTCCATTCACTCACCACTGATGTTCATAAAGTGCACCAAACCCAATGTGTGGCATCACTTCATTTGATAGCTTGCCAAATAATTATGGCAAAAATTGTCACCACCAAAGACAGCACCAGAGCCAGAATGCACATCCTCTTGCGTGATTTTCTCTGGGGAAAACAAGCAAACAGATAAAGCACTGTTGAAGGGTATTTGGCTAAAACTGTGTCGATTAAGTGAGATCAGTCCGGCATGTTAAAACAGTGCTGTGATAAATGCTGTACCTGGTAGTATGCTGCACGCTGGAGCTGCTCAGCTCCACGCTCCACATGAACCTCAGCACTCTCCACGTTCGCCTCTATGCTGTCTGTGTGGGACAGAAACACCAGACAATAGCCTCAATGGAATTCCAGAGGAATACAGAGGAATTCCACTGATTTTTCAAAATTTCATTCAACTGGAGCCAACTCAGGATTTGGTTTGATGCAAAATGTTTTTGCAAAGAAATGCTCTAAACTGATCACTATACTGTTGTGGCGACGGGAATGCTGGGTCACAAAGTCTGTGATAGAAATTCCACTGTTTTATTAGTAGTGCTGATAAAGCTAAAATACAGGTAAATCATATTGGGGTGCTCTCTACCATTAATGCTTTTAAAAATCCGCTCTAGGCAAAGACTTCATAAGACTAAAAAATGTCTCAGACATCAGGCAATGCATTCATAGTAATTTCATGTAATAACTTTCAGTAAGAGATTTTAGGTGTAGTAAACTCTTTAGACCTCATGTCTATCACCACCACTGTGAACAATTATATATGCTGAATGTACTGAAATTATAAGTCCCCTTTAAGTTTCCTGTTTTATTAATAAACGGGTAAATCGTTAAACAACTAACTTTTAAATGAATACACTTGCTTAAAATAGTCTTATAGATCTTTAAAAACAAATGTTGAAACTGTTTAAGTGAGACCCTCACAGCTTAACAACTGTAGAGAATTTCAAAACCAGAAAGTGCTCCTTTCCCCATTCAAAGTCAAAGTAAAGTATACATTACTGGGATACTCACCTATCATATCACCTTGGTCATGTATCATAACTGCTAAGTCCTTAAAGATCTGGTTCACATCCATGATATCTGACTGCAAAAAAAATAAGCCGACATTAATGCTGAGATCTCTTTGCAGCCACAGAAAGATAACATTTTAAAAACATGTATCGTATGTTTCTGTGCATGTCAGGAGTGGAATGGTAGAAGGTTTTCACTTCAACAAAGATCATATGATCAACTGTTTGAAGACCAACTGATAAAATAACAGGAATTGTGCTTTTGTTTTTGGAATGAAAAATTTCCCGAAAATACTGGACACCCCTGTCCAACTCAGTCATTTCAGTAATTTGGCTTCACAGCTGACCTTCTGAGCTGAAATGAAATCATTATCATTTACTTGTACATTCCCATTCAGCCTTATAATCCTTTCATAATCTGATTATTATGTCAAAAACACATGAACACATGAAATCGAACAAAGCTCAACTCAGATAAGTGTCTACTTTATAGAGGGAGGTGTTGTACACCTTTAAAAATCCATGAAATGAATTAATAACAACTATGAAAACACCTGAATCCAATCACTTTCACCATGCTAATCTTTGCCAAGACATTTTGTTCAGGTTGTCATGAAATTTCTGAGAAATGTATAAAGCAAAAGAAAAACAAAAAAGGATAAAAAAAAGGATAAAATGGAGATCCAAGGTTTTATTCGGACAATATACATATACATTTCATTAAGAATCTGCAGTTAAAGCAAATACATTAGACCAACACACAATCTCAGCATGTTTAATTGACTGCTTTATATCTTACCTCCAGTTGCCTGATGTTGGTTTCCCTCTCCCTGATCAGCTCCATGTCATCTTCTGTGATGGGCTCCTCTTCTGCCAAACTCTGACTCTGCCTAGAGTCTTCATTCCTATACACACACACAGTGAACTTTTGCTAGTACAAGGCAAAGCTTCCATCCACCCTAGTCTGTATTCATATTAATACAAATGTCTTGGCAAAGCAACGAGTATTTAGTCTCACTCTAATGAAGAGTACACTTACTTGTCAAATGTCACAAGTTGCTCATCTTGATCATCAACCTACAAAAAAATATTTTTTTCTGAGATGCTAAGTATATACAGACACACTAAATATGAAACCAATTCTTTACATTTGTTTTTATGGTTTCGTTCATGGTTGATACGTTTAAGGGAGAAAAGGTGGACTGTGTCCACCATAATGTACCAGTAGGCGGTTGCCTGCCCGGGCCCGGGCCACTGACTCTCTCTCCCTCTCGGCTGCTCGACGCTGGACCACCTGGAAGTTGTTGAGGGCCGCTGAGAAGTCATTCATCAGCCGGTCTTTCTGGATCCTCTGCTGCCTCTGTGTAGAGAATCTATAGGTGTTTAACTGCTCTTGCTTCAGCAATATCTTGCTGCCAGATGAATTAAGGAAATGAGCTCACCTGCTCTGACGGAGACTGGGGTGGAGGTAAAGAGCCCAGTTCTTTCAAGTGCTTGTTGGTCTCTTTGGCTAGCTGGTTCGTGTAATGCTGCATCTGCTGACTGAGCACCACAGAGAGATTCTAAATCAGGCTTGTAAAGTAATACACCGAAGCTTTTCTATTATCCCTGCTTTATCCATCACTATAAACACCTTCTATAGAGGAAACTAGGATTCCACAAAGTGACCCAAAAACAACTGTGATACTGGGCCTATTGATCCTATGCAATACATAAGCTGTAAGTAAGAATTAATTCAGTAACACACTCATTATGCTAACATCATTTGCTTGAACTGAAGTACTGGTATGGAATAAAGATTACAGAATTATCCCAAACACATTAAAGACTGAGTATCTCGTGGGAAAATTAGGCCCATTGTTCTTGTTTCAATCTTCCTTTGAAATAATAACTGGGACACGCTTCCACAAAATTGTCTCATGCAGCCTGTGTATTCCCAGCAGAAGAGACAGAATATTCCAACTGGCTTCGGATAAACTGGGTGATGGATGAATGTGCTGGCAGTGACGACAGGTTTGACTCACAGTCTGTCTTGGAGTTCAGGTGTGTCTGGTCTGCTGCCAAGCTGGAACAGCATGGTTTTGATCTGGCCAGCTGAGCACACAGGATAAAGAAAAATGTAAAGAGGGTGTTGCAATCAAGATGCAATCTAAATTGTGTGATAGTAGTTGAAGATGGATCTTTTCATTTGAATAGCAAATGACACATGCCAGCAATCCAAGCATATGCTATTCTCTGAATAATTAAACAGTGTATCACTGGTTACATCACGTAACTATGAAGTTTTACTTCTGGACATAACTGTCATTATTTTACATCAGAATAAAAGTATTTTAGAGGTTGTTGTTCTTTCAGGTCTGCTGTTGTTGCAGGTTTATTTCAAAAGCAGATTAATGAATGACTGTGGAATTTCACCCTAATCCTGATTAAACAGCAATGCAGGAGAAGACGTAGTATGCTGCATGGCTTTCTTGAAAAATCAGCAACATAACTGATGTAATGACATTTTGACTTCTATAGACCAATGTCTTTTTTTTTTTTCAAAACAGGACACTGTGATATAACTATACTTTTCTATCCTGAAAAGACGTATCATGTTTCAACATTCCTGAAAGTTACTCCAGTGTTTATGATGGAACGTATTCCTTATATACTGCAGTAGCTGCTATTACTGAAAGATCTGCTTACTGTTCTGGGTTATTTTCTGAATGTTGGAGCTGCATGTTTGGATGAGGTCGCTGAAGTCTCGTGGCTGGAAGCGGTAAGACATGATGACTCCTCTAGTGGACCTGAGGGGGAGTAACAACACAGTTAATATGACTAATATTACATTATCTAGTCTGTAAGACCATCACAAATGTGAGGGGTCAAAAAGGGTCTCTTTGAGTAATAAACATCATAAATGATGAAGGCCTTGTTAAAGTCTATGTTAATGTTAACTAGCAATTTACACTATGGGCAACAGTACTGAAACACACCTGTTTTTCAAGGTTTGGGCAGGGCCCCTTACTTCCAGCGAAGATCAATCTTAATGCTTCAGCATACAAAGACATTTTAGACAACACTATGCTTCCAACTTTGTGGACACAGTTTAGGGAAGAACAGTTTCTATCCCAGCATGACTGTGCCCCCAGCGCACAAAGCAAGCTCCATAAAGCCATGGTGGGATGAGTTCAGTGTTGAAAACCTTGACTGGCCCTCACAGAGCCCTGACCTCAACCACACCTTTGGGATGAACTGTAATGGAGATTGCGAGCCAGGCCTTCTCGTCCAACATCAGTGTCTAAACTTATGGACACAATGGACACAAATTCCCACAGAAACTCTAAAAACTCTAAAAAAAAAAACTCTAAAAATTCCCACATGAACTAAAATCTTGTGGAAAAGCCTTCCATGAAGAGTGAAGCTGTTATAGCTGCAAAGGGAGGACCAAATCCATATCAAAGCCTATGTATTTGAATGCTATGTCATTAAAGCCCTTGATGGTGAAATAACAATACTTTTATACGTATAGTGCGTTTTCACCCAGGAGTTTCTGCTCTTGCAACAGTCCAGGATGGGACGCCTATTTTCTGTGCTAGGCCTGTAGCTGATAACTCACATTTGACCATTTGACGCAATAACAACCTATATTTCTTTACCCTTATAAAACTACGACGTGATGTAATGGGAAATGTGTGGCAATGCGTGTGCTACTCTGACCTAAATAGGAAAGGGCTATTTATAACTGGTCAAATTGTTGTGCGTATTAAAACGGGTTAAAGCAGCCTAAGCTGCGCCTGCTCAGCCCAGTGCAGAATAAAGCTCATGTGCAGAATAAAGAGGCTAGCGGTGTTTACATCCCGTTCACAGTCAACCGCCAGCTGACAGTCACTTATTAGACATCCCCGACAAGAAACGCGACGAAAAATGAGACACATGAACCAGAATTTGAGGTTTAGAATAGAATAAGTGAGAATAAATGTCTTACTTGCTCTTGTGATGATGAAGCCGAGCGGCGCTCCGCGGCTGAAGCTCCGCCCACTCTCTGCTGAACACATTTAACCCAGCGCGCGCCACAAATCAGCACAAACACCAGACAGTCATTTATTTACTGGAGTAAAGAAAGATCCATTGTTTTAGACACACAGATACACACACGCACGTATATATATATATATACATATGTGTGTGTGTGTGTGTGTGTGTGTGTGTGTGTGTGTGTGTGTGTGTGTGTGTGTGTGTG
>JBBPCW010000006.1:11796912-11813859 GCA_037974425.1 Phenacogrammus interruptus
ACACACACACACACACACACACACACACACACACACACACACACACACACACACACACATACACATACACACACATATATATATACACACAGAGATTCTCTCACTTTTCTCACACACATACACAAACACACTCTGTCTCCCTTGGTCTATGAAGCTCATCTTCCTCAACCCACCTCCTTTCACCTTTCCCTTTCATCTCTCGTCTATTGTCAGTCCCATAGTATAATCTGGTCCAATCTCACAGAAGAGCTACTATGGCACACATTACTGGAAAAGTTAATGATAGCTATGACAGAAAGTTGTCATAACACGCAGTGCATTGCAGCTTGTTGAATTTGGGGTTGAATAGCTGTAGACTGCTCAGAGTGCCCATGCTGACCTCTGTCCACCTGCCTTATATCCAATCTTCAGGCTGGGTATGTGCATCAGAAATGGACCATTGGGCAATGATGATTTTTTTGTGTCTGTGGCACATACCTGGGCAGAGACAGAATGATGATGCACTTTGGGAAGAAAGCAAGCAGATAGAGGCAGTGTGATGCTCTGGGCAATGTTGTGGTGGGAAAATTTGAGTCCTGACTTCCATGTGGATGTTTTTTTTCACCTTGTTCAGCTTTCTGGCATCAAGAATTGCCTCCAAAGCCCTGCACTCAATGACATTTGCCACAACCCCACGCACACACAGTGGTGTGTTGTCATTCTCTATAAAGTGCTGTCATTCTCCATAAAGACTATAAAAAGTGCATGAGCTGAGGTCAAGTCAGTTTGAGACAAGCCTGATCATAGGCTTGTCTATTTTTTAGGGTTTTCTTGGAAATAGGATTAAAGGTCAAGCAAAAGATGGGTGGGTGCAGATGTGTCAACCATCCTGACAATTTTTTGTTGCATTAGTGGTGAATACGCTCTGTGTGATCATGACCAAGAAAGTGATGGTTGCTAACAAGTACTGTTTCGGAAGTAAAATTGGAGGGCAGGATAAAACCTTGGCCTCATATCTGCTGTACTGTTTGTTACTCTCGCCTCACTCAGTGGTTCAATGGCAAAAGGAAAGCTGTGCCCTTTACTGTGCCGAAAGATCATCACTCAGACTGTTGTTTCCGTATAACTAAAATTTCTGGCTTTCCGAAACTCGTCTATCCTGACTGTGAGTCTGCTCTTAAACCATTATTGCATGACGCAGAGAATCCTGGGTCGATTCCTCCTGATTCTTTCAGCTGATGGTGAGAGTTTGGATCGAAATCTGATGCAGGTCCAGATGTAATAGACAAAGTGTGTTGAGATTTGAATTCAGCACCTTACGTGTAGCATAGGACACAAATTATTTTTTGTGGTCCAGTGTAACTTAAAAAACCTGAAATCAAATCAAATTGAAACCAAGTTCAGCTGAGCTAGCCACTAATAATCGAATAGGTATTTTGTTGTGAATTTAGCTGCCATTAGGTCTCCAAATTGCCTTTCTAAGGTCACAATTAAACAGGCAACTTTGAGTAATTATTATGGACATAAATATTATGGGGGGAAAATTCTATTAATCAGGAAAACCATGTAAAAACCAATGCAAAGTGTGTCCGGATTTTTAAAATGAGCAAAATAAGATTTTTGAAGTTTTGATTGTACTACAAATCAAAACCAGTACTTTTACCAGCCAGTGGTCCTCATTCTTAAAGCAGGAACAAGAGGTTCTTCTATAGGTGACTCACTCTCTTTGATCCTTACACAGTAGATTAGGATCTCCCAGCTTGATCACAGAGACTGTGCCATCCCTGCCCTCCCTCCAGCCATCCCTGGAGTCCTGTTGCCACGACGCTATCTTCCCTGATCCAGAACGTTCTCAAGCTCCCGCCATTAGCCCTGCTCACTAATTACTCTTTACTATCAGCCAGTAATTAAGAGTGCCAGTCGGACTCCCACAAATTAACAAGCCCATGTGTGTGGGTGTGAGTGTGTCTGTGTATGTTTTTGTGTGTGTGCGTGAGTGTGTGTGTGTTAGTCAGAGAGATCCGTGGCCTGACGTGAGATGTTGAGATTAAAGACTCTGGAGTGAAGCAGGGAGGAGTGAGAGAGAGATTAAGGGGGGATTGTGAACACGAGAGCAACACCAAACAGCATTAACGACATGTTCTCACCTTGTCTCACCACAGAGCCCTGGTTTGCAGACAGCACACACATGCTGACATGTTGCCCATCCTATTATGTCAGTGAATGTTTAACAGCAAGGGGAATAAATGTTCAGCTGCTCAGAGTTAACAATCTATGAGACAAATCATTTTTGGCCTCAAAGGTATGTTCATGTGGATAGATAATAACATTTGAAATATTCTTCTTTATAGAGCAGCACTTAAGGTCCATTTTATTTGATAAAGGTGCACTTTGTAGGTGCGCAACTTTTAACCGTAGCCCATCTGGGCTGGACAGTTCATCAGCCCCCTTCCTCGAGCCTGTCTAATTAAATCCACCATAGGACTTCCACTGACTATATATTATTTGAGTGGTGTGCCATTCTGGGCACAGCAGTGATATCACCATGGTGTTATGGTAGTGTTTCTTCGCACTGATGTAAAGGGATCAAGCAGTGGAAGTGATGAGATTTTAAAACATCCTCTTGTCACTTAGAATAGTCCACCAACCAATATCCAACAGTGGTCCACTGATGAAGGAGTACAGGATGGCTGAGGAGCACAAGCATGTGCTAAATTCTCCTTAAAAAGTTTCTAATAAAAGGCACAGTTCCACCATAACACCCAATAATATGCCACTTCAACATTATGGGCCACCATCCAAATAATGTCAGTAATGGTCCTGTGGTGCCTGTTTTCCTTGGATAAATGAGGGTCAGATAGAGAGTTCCACATATATTTCACAAAAAGACTGATGAGTAATAGTTTTATGATTATATACACTAACAAAGTTTGCATCAGTTGAATAAGAAACTGGCAACTGAATGTAAAAATAAACTGTATGCATTCCATTAAGAACTTTAAACTTTATAAGCAATTATATGCTAGCTCCTATTCATGCTCAGGCAATTAAATTATGCAGTCTCTCTGCACAGCATTGTCTTGTGTGTTCCCTGTTCTGACACACCTTACCCACCTCAAGAAAGGGTAAATAATTAGCTAATGATATGACAAAAAATGATGCAGCGCAGAAGGGCCTTCAAAACTTAGGGAAATATTGTAATAGAGAGCCTAAGCTAAATATCATCACTGCATCTCCAAAAGAGAAATATTATAGGAACATACTTAAGGTTAAAGTACGCTAATGAAAAACTAAGCAGTTTTGACCATTTGTATTTGTCCAGTCGGCATCAAATGTTTATGCAATTTAAAGAGGATCTGACTTTTTAAAAATGGTGTAGAATAATAAAAACGAAGGAACTGGAATTCATCAACAACATGCAGGATGAACAGCGCGGGAAGCAGGAATAGTTATCATCTACCCATCTCTACATTTTTATTTTACTTCAATCATGAATCTGTGGTGTGTTCCTCTGCACGTTTGTGCTCTCTCTCACTCACTCTCTCTCTCTCTCTCTCTCTCTCTCTCTAGTGAGGCTCTGGCAGAGTTGAGTCAATTAAATGCGTGCATCTCAGCCGGAGTGGGAGGAGGGAGGCTCCCTGGGGGGCAGACAGTATGGCTGTGCAGAGAGGCACTCTCCCTCTGTGAAAACGCCTCAGATGGGACTATGACAGCTGTGACCAACCTACAGCTTCAGAGGCGATAACAAGCCTTATTAGATACTCACCACCCCACCCCCAAACTCTCTCTCTCTCTCTCTCTCTCTCTCTCTCTCTTTCTCTCACATGCACACTGTATCCCCCTCTGTTACCTGTGTTCTGTCGTTCATATATGTGTAGGCTTACAAAAGTACACCTGAGCCCTAGGATTGCTTGTATTTAATCCATACAGTTGTGCATGTAAGCAGCATCTGATTTTTCTTTATAGTGCCACAATCAACAGCCATATGATGCATACAGTATGTTTAACTAAGCTGCAAAGCTATTTCTGTCATCTTACATGTGAACACATGATCAGTAAAACTGGAATGGACAGACTGACTTTATGCAACAGAACAATCACACAAGTACAGTTAGCGTTTTCTTTTCATTTATTTATGTCACCAAATGATGAGATACATTCTCTTAAAAAAAGAAAAAAACAATGAAAGTGATATTCTTTTTTCCATTTTAAAAACTATAATACAATATTCTCAATATATATATTTGTTGTACAAAATAAAAAGTCATGGAACAGTAAAGAAAAAGTGATCCCATAAACACACGAGAGGAAGGAGGGAGTCGGGACACATGTAAGTCAGTCCTCGCTTCCATACAATAACATTGTAAGTCTGTTGTTATATATTAAATATTTAATATTAGAGCTTACTATTCTGAAATCAGCATTGACGTCTTCTTTTAAGCACTACGTCCGATGAGTCCGTCAGTCAGAGGGGCAGGTACCTCAGTGACAGAACTTGCCTGCAAAGGGCTGCGGTAAACGGGTAAAGCAGGGGACACGCTGTGTGGTCTAACATATCAGAAGACTGGGACAAATATTAAATAATGACATCAAAAACTGTATGAAGGATCTCCCACTGCGTCACAGATTAGCATCACAAAACCCGAGCTGGCTGAATAGCGTTTATCTGAGCAAGAAGTTTGATGGAGTGAGCTATCCTTGACCTTTTGCCATAATGACGCGCCCCATTTCCCTCCCGCCTGCTTTATGGAGCAGAGCCGTGCTTAAGGGGGAGAGGAAAAGGGGCTCAGGAGGAGCGTGGGGCTGTATCTATAGAGACCACACACATATGCACAGCGAGGAGCAGAGGAGACATGGAGGAGGCAGTGGTTCTTCCACTGATCTAGCCACTACAACAAATCTCCATTCAAGCCCTTTTCCAGTTTCCTATCTCTGGTTACCAACCTTCCGGTTGAAATCCCAAAAAATCACACCTGATCAAATGTATGCATGCCTGCCTTAAAAGTAGCACCTTAAAAGTAAAGCCATGAAAGAAGAGAAGACATGGCAATACAGCACAATAAACACCCAATGCAGCCACATACAGAAGAGACCAAACTGTCATGTAGAATTGAAACATTCTGAGCTTGAAAGAATGGGAAAATAAAGCCTTGCTCTTTTGTCTCATCATATTTTCTGTGTGCAGGTGTGCGTCCTGTTCAGGACAGACGGACGATGCTACTGACTCCGTGAGCACGGGATGACTGTGTGTTAATCATGCCCATCACTCAACACATTATCTGAGAGAGGGAGGAGAGGCCCGGTGGTGGTGGGGGGCTGTATTCAATCTGCAATAATGATGCATCACTGCAGCATCACTTTGGAGATTAAAAACAAGACACTGAATTTCAATCAAGCCTCCGTTAATGGGCCAGTGAAGGATGATGGGCCGGTCTGGGCTGGCAGGGGAGCTGAAGCTATCGGCGTATAGAGGAGGTCTAACATACGTGAGAGAGGTATAGAGCGGGAGACATAGAGACATAATGAAAGAGAGAGAAAAGTGAGAGAGAGAGAACAAGAAAACTTTCTACTTATGTCAATAATAGAAGTGTCACTATCAGACAGAATCAGATCGTTAAAACTAGGGCACTGGATTATGAACCATCTAACTTAGCCTCAATATTAGATTTCTGTAGAAGTAGGTGGTTAGCTGTTATCATAAGTTTCACAGTTGGAATCAGATTCTGATTACCCAAAAGTTAAAAAAAAAAATAGGCTCAACTCTCAAGCAACACAGGATTAGATTAACGAAAATTAAGTTGTGGAGGCTATTTAATAATCTCAATAAGCAAGCTGAACTGACTCTGGCAACTGAACAAAATCTGTTTCATTTTTTTTCTGCATACAGACCCCCTCTGGGTGTGAGATTTTCCCACTTGTGCAGCAAACAACATGCCAGCTACAGCTCCTGCTGCCCGGGAGCCAGCTTCCCATTGTGAGAGTGAGATACGGATTTGTTTTACGCAGTTAAAGTGCTCAAGAGTTTAGTTTTGACTGGAGAAGAAGGCAATGTGGGGCAATACAGTCGAGATTGTCATCACGGTCCTGTCAGCAAGAGCAAGATGGGTTGACATTAAGCAAAGACTACCAGATGTGTGTACTGGATGAGAGGGACACACACACACTTCAGAACAACACACAGAGACATGAGCAGGCAGAGTAAGACAGAAACTGAAACTAAGGACTATCTTCTGTATTTTTGTCCTTTCGTTGTGGAATGTGAGAATCAAGCACAGTGCATCTCCCCTCTAAAGAAGTGAGGAGGCCTGCAGGACAATTGGTCTCTGAGAATGTTCTTAGGAGGGGGTGTGTGTGTGTTGGGGGTGGGGGAGGTGGGTAAGGGTCTCAGCCAGGCACCCAGCTCTGATTGCTGTGGTTTTGCTGCGGGCCTGCAAGCCCCATGCTCACGCCCATGCCCATTCCGATGCCCATGCCCTGGGCCAAGGAACAGTCAAAGTTAAAGTCCATCTCCTCCCCTGAGTCCATGATGTCATGGAGGAGAATGGACTCAACGTCACAGTCCAGGCTACCATGGAAGACATCCAAGTCCAGGTCCGCCGGCAGCCGCTCATGGGGGTAGGGATGGTGGGGATGGTGGTAGCCTTGGTAACCACTACTTCCTCCCCCCATGCCCTGAGCTTGGTGGTATGGTCCGTCGGCCATAGCTTGCTGGTGTGGGCCTGGATAAGCATTGTGGCGGGGGTGTGGGTGCGGGGCGGTGGCCAAATGGCAAGAATCCTGAGGGACACCCTGCATACCTGCAGGGTTTGGGGGCAGTGTGGTGGAGGCTGGGAGGTGTGCATGAGCTGGGGGACTGTACAAGTATGGAGCTTTATGGTTGTAGGGCTGCATGTGGCCAGAGTTTGACCGGCCATGGGCAGAAGGGCCATGAGGTTGATGGTTCTGGCCCAGGCCATGACTCATGCTGTGGTTGTGAGCTGGATTGGCAGCTGCATTCGAAGCAGAGATGTGATTGTGTGGCTGGGTGTGGCTGTGGGTACCATTGTGGCTATGAGAAGGATTGTGATTGTGTGTGCCATTGTGGCTGTTGTGGCCATGATGGTGGCTGCGAGCTCCACTGTTAGGAGGAACTATCATGGCCTCATGCTCCTGGCCAAGCATCATGTCTTTGGCACAGTATTGTGGACCTCCAGTAAGTAAACTCTGCAAGGCGTTTGTGCCTGAGTAGGTCTGCAAATTGCCAGTGAAGCTGGAAGCCTTGTTCTCCTGGATGGTCTGCAAGGGTGAGTGATGACGCAGCATGCTCACGCCTGGCTGACCATATACAGGGCCACAGTAGGAACCCTGGGCCTTTGACCCGCTGCTGTAGTGGTAGGCAGGGCGCTTGTGGCGTGTGGGCTGGTGGTGGTGGTACCCTTCTTCCAGACTGATGGCCCCAGTGAGATCAGCTAACTGTGGCAGCTCCACAGGAGGGCAATGTGCCGCAGGTGAGCGCGTGCTGGACGGACTGGGATAGAGACGTGGTGACGTAGAGCATGACAGCCTCCCCTCTTCTGGGTTCTCCAGTTCCCCTTCTGCCATAATAGGTGACAGACGACCACTCAGGGTTGAAGTTGCTGAGCTGGCCCGAGAGTGTAAGTCTGTCCATGTCTCGAACTCTTCCCCCACACTTACTACTCCGTTGCCAGGCTTTGCCGTTGGGCTGGCCTGCTCCGGGGAACCATGAAAACCCCGAGTAACTGAACCCACTCCTGCTCTTCCAACCATCTTCTTGCGGTTCACTCTGCCTTTGCTCTTCAGATACTTGGTGCTGTTGTCCATAGAGACAGCCCTTCGCCGGGGTGCTTTCCCTGCCTTGCCTCCTTCAGGGTTCAGCATCCACCAGGAACTCTTCCCAGTGCCTTCATTCTGCACACGGATGAAGCGGGTGTGGAGCGACAGATTGTGACGAATGGAGTTCTGTAGATAAACAGACAAAGAAAAAGAGCATAGACTGTTAATAAATGATCTTCTTTTTTCTATCCATGTTCAAAAAAGCAGATATCACACATTTATCATATGTAGGTTTTATTATATATCTGCTGGTAAAACTGTCTGAAATAGAAGTTCTTTGTAATCAGGTCTAACATGATTTAACATAATTCAGAATTAAAAATGTTTTTAAAAATTCCAGTTCATCACATTCCTTGCATATACACTGAAGATTGTAATCATTTTTGTGACATATAATTCAGACTGACGTAATGAAAAGGTGGGATGAGCCAAAAAAAACTGTATTTTCTTTTTTTTTTTGCGGCTGGGGGATCCCTCCCTCAGCCTGGTGTGGATGTCGGTTAATCCCTGGTTCAATGTGCTTGGCTTGGGCTGTGTTTGAAGCCTGTGCCAGTCTGGCCACTCGCCAGCCTCGTCTCCCATTCGGAAAGAGGAAACATATCGAGTGATTGAGGCGGGAGTAAGCACAGATAATGGAGTCAGACGTATCTGCCTCCCACTCGCAGTCGTTCCATATTCTCCGTCTCACCTTCTCTCTTCCTCCTAACCTCTACTCGCCCCTGAGAGCCTTCTTTTCCCTTCACTCTTGCATGACTATATTGTATTTCATTACTTCTATATCCACAGCCAAATCAAATGAAAAACTTGCAGATGCTAACATTATTGCTCATTTTATCTCAGACTCACTGCCTGTGCCTGGCCACTCAATTTCAGGGGAACACACTTAATTCATCACTCTCTCTCTTGAGGCATTAATAATATTCAGCCTTCTCAAATACATATTAATACTGGTATATTAAAAGATAAGTGGTCGTTTCTTCCCAGTGAGTAATAAAACGTAGACTATAAGATTAAAATATTAGAAATCAGTTAGGCCTACATGTTTCCATGTCATCAAAAGTCACCAGCTCATAGCCTATGTCTATGCAGAATACACAACTGCAAAGATGTTGAATGAAAAGACAAAAAAAAATGTCAGCATCTCCAGTCAGGTGAGCGAAGAATGGCTCCTCAAGGTAGCACCTCCAATGTGAGGAGGGTAACCATGGCAACAGGGTAAACGTGAAGGCAAAATAAAGCAGGAATCTGTTGTGGGGTTTGCTTGTGAGGAGGGAGGAGGGGAGCGCTGCTTTTTGAAGCTGCAGCTGAACTCCCCACAGCCTTTCATCAAGCCACTAGGCCTGGGGTTCAGCTTGCTGGGGATGCTCAAAACACCAGCCTCACGAGACTCACTAAAATATGTACTTCCAGTATCACTTCAGGATCATAGCCTAAGTTTCCACATTATGCCATCTTTGGCATGTCAGTAAAATTCTTTTAATTGAGTGTTTTCTTCTATGAACTGATGCTCCATTTCAGTGTGTTTGGTTGTGCTTTGGAACTGGTCATCAATAATTCCCCACCAAAATGTGTATAATCCAAAACCTAAACATGATACCTCAGCAGTCACACCTTTCACATGTCTGTCATTCTTGCTTTACAGTGTTCTAATTCTTTGTGCTAGGTTTTCCACATGTTCCTGCCTGAATCAGAGGATGAGTCAGGGGCTATTTGGACTGCCCGTGCCCCTAACGCCCCCAGAAACTGGCAATCAGCACTAATCCCTGCTCCATTCCATATAATCCCAGACAATCCCAGGCTAATCCTAGTTGATTCATGGGCACTCCCAGCTGGGTGGATCCCATTGTTGGGGCAGGAATGGAGTTGGTGCGTGTCCCTCTACCTCTATGACAACAGCATATTGTGGGTAAGCGTCTGTAATTGCTATAACAGAATGAGTGGATCTAGTGTTGTTCGAACAGAAACCACTGTGTGCTCAATTCATTTGAGTTTACTATGTTTCTATGAGTAATACATATTATTAATCGGTTTTAACATGCAAAGCAGGCCCTGGATCAGAAATGTCTGTCCAAGAGCCTTCATAACCCACTCAATGCCCATTCCCATCTCCTAGGGAGCAGCTGGAGGCTAAGCTAACTAGCAACGACATTGCCTGCTCTTATTAGAACAGCGCTCAGAGCCTGTGTCAAAGGCCGTAAAATCAGGCTCCCCTCCTTTCCCACCACTTAAACACTTCCAGACACTTTTAATTAACTACATGCACATGCGCGCACATACATACACACACACAAACCTCAAACACACCAACACACACGCACACATACACATCCACACAAACACAAACATCACTCTGCTTACTTCAAGGCCTGACATTACAACCTAGTAAGCAGGAAACAATGAGACTTTAGGAGAACTCCTGCTCAACGGAAGAGAGTCCAACATCCCAGTAGCCCTTCTGTCAAAGTGTTTGAACTCAGCTCTCATTAGAGACTCCAATCCTGATAGTTCTATTAGTGATCCAGCTTCCACCTCCACGCCTCCTCACCCGAGTCTTCTTTGTCCAAAGATTAAGAGCTTAAGACATGCCAACCCCCCCAGCCTGACCAGTTTGCGCTTTTTTCCAATACACAGGTGGCCTTGGCACTGAATTAACTTTTCCAAGAACACGGATATGTTTGGAGTCGAAAGGCCTCGACTTCCTGTTTGAAGTAGCCTCGCTTTGTATCTGTTATCACATGAGAACCTATCTCTGTTGAGCCCCCTGTTGTCCCTGGTTCATCCTGAAGCTAGAAACAGTAAGACAACATTAAGAATTTTTTGATAAATATGTGTTGAGCTTATATTTGTGTTGAGTCTAAGATCTACATAGTCAGCAGACAATTGTTACTGTAAGAATATGGATTGTTAAATCGTGCCTCATCTACTCTGACAGACAGCATGAAGCTTTGCGTGAGCTCCGTGACACTGCCCACTGCACAAGCTTGGCTGTGGGCCAGCTGCCCCTCTGCCATTGCTCTCAGGCAGGCATTCTGTGGTTGGCTCTTGGGGAGGCGGGGCATCCCAAGGGCCATGGAGGGGCTTGGGATCTATAGACTGGCATGGGGGGCAGCTGGGTAGCTGGGAGAAAGGATGGGAATGTAGGGGGTACAGCTTGGGGCTCAACTGTGAGAACCATCTAAACAAAACAATAGAGTTCACTTCCACAAATACACCCCTCCCCCACCTAAAAAAAAACTACCCCCAACTGCTAACTCAAGAGGCTACTCACAAGAGGGCTGAGGAAACAGGTCAAACTATTTAGGCCCAACTTGCTGGGTGCATAATCACAACGAAAAGAACTGTCTGACAAAAGTGAGACGGAACCGTGGAAGAAAGACAAGAGACCCACTCACACTATTCAAATAACTTTGCTACACAAAAGATGGATGCTGTACCCAACCACACAGAGGAGCATCTGCTCCCCAAGACCAGTAATCCTCAGCCAGTCATTATGAAGGCATTTTGGGCAGTCAGTAGAAATTATATATTGTCAATGAGAATCTCTTTATACACTGCATTAATTTCATAAGCATCAAGCGTGTGTGCGTGTCTGTGTGTGTTGGGGGGATGGGGGTGAGGGTAGCGTTAACTGCATTTATTGTAACTGCATTTATTGTGAAACGTTTTCTTTTAAGAGGCAGAGGTGGGGAGGGGGAAGCAACTCGATGCAAGAGGTTTTGTTCGGCACGGGAATGAGTTTTGTCAGCTAAGCCTGTCTCCAGGCTATTGATGGAAATTAGCAGCGGATAAATATTCGCATCCTGTGATTGATGTCACGGCTGGGCTTGTCCCTTTGAAGGGAAATAAAGAATGCAGAGGCGCACAGATTAATGGAAACTGGGGGGTAGGTGTGTTCACACACTTCTCACAGGGAAGGGAATTCTTGCAAGAGGTTGTGCTTAAAGCATAGAAATGCAGAATCTAGCACATGCTGTGCACACAGTAACAGCAAAAAGGAGTTTTCTCTTTATAGTTAGAAAAGATAGACAAACCTATAGCACAATAGACAGGCCATGACAATATACAGTCATATTCATCACAAGAAAAATTAGATTTACTTAAACAAATGACTACAGTTATTTAAATAGCCCGTTGTAAATGAGGTTGCCGTTACTAACCAACATGTATCTTACTACATATCTATTTAGTTCATCATAACTGGCCCCAAACCCAACCCTGGTCTAATCCTATCCATTAACTTAATCTTGGGCTAAAACCTTACCCAACCCTAACTATAGTCCCAATACTTATTACTTCTGAAAATCAGATGAGGGACACTTGACAAAATATGGCCATAGTTTTATGTATTGTTTTATGTCAGTTGTTATAAAAGGATTTTGTATGTGTCAAGTAGGTATAATGCTGCCCTACTGTGTAACCAAAAGAAATGCAGTGTATTTACTAGAGGTGGGCATAGATATTTTTTTAAAATCTAGATCATCACAAGAAAAGTCACGAACCAGAGAAAGCCAGAGAGAGAGAGAGAGACAGACAGACAGACAGACAGACAGACAGAGAGAGAGTAAATCCGCGCTAAAATATCAAGGTGAAAGTCATCATAGCTTGTGTAGTATAGACCCAGCTCCCAACCCAACTTTGTGAATAGATTAACGGCGATATTTTTTTTATCGCGCGATAAGAGTGTCGCGTTAACGCCATTAACGGCCCAGCACTAGTATTTACTCAATTCAAACATACATATTTCCACATTAAAATATAATACACCAACACAATTATAGTTGTGTTTACTTACATTTGGCAATCAGTGTTTTGCTGTGGTATATTTTATTTCTGGGGAGATGATATAATTTTTTCGATGAACTACGGGTGAATAGAGTAAGACGCATATGACCACATCATCAGGCAATAACGCATGAGCCATGAAATTCTCTGTGAGGAGTGCTGTGGCATTACAAGCAAAAGACAAGAAAAGGATGCTCATGTTTTCTCTGTGGCGCTGTGACCAGAAACTGAGAGCCACTCTGCTGGGAGGGCAGTGGGGTTGGTGGGTGATTCCTGCCTGGCTGTGTGCTAATTGCGGCGCCCAGGCTGTGCTTCCTGCAGGCTAGGCGGATGGCGGGTAGCTGGGTGTGGATGTGGGCCCGTGCGGGCCAAGGGGATAAAAATAGCGACGCCAGATTAGGCGAGCATCTGAGCGCCGGACAGGGGATCGGAAAATCCGCCGCCCAGCACAAGAGCGGCCACTGCCTTCTGTGCAGAATGGAGCAGGGAGCAGACTGGGATCCTCACATCTTCCAGCCCACTCAAAAGCTGCTGGGTGCACGTCACGAGTGCGGCACAGGGACAGCTTTTCCGACGCCGGCCTGCCAGATCACTCCAGCCCTTCCCTCCACCCCCCAGGGAGCATTCACACAACAGGTGCAGGAGTGGTACACCTGTGGGAGCTTCTGATTGCTCCAACCACACACACACACACACAAACACATGCACCTTCTTTGCAACCTCGACTCATATTTTCCACTGTGCTTGCCATATACTTTGTTACGTTGTGTATGTTTTTGAGCAGGCTTTAACTGCAGGTTTTTTTTACAAGGAGAGTAGAAGGAGAGTTTGTCAGCATGCGTGTGTGTGTGTGCGTGTGTGAGAGTGAGAAAGAGAGAGAGAGACAAAGTAAAGTTGGTCTATTTAATAGCCTACAGGCAGTGTGCAATGGATTTGATTATACTGCAACCTCACCCTGCCATACACAAAAAAGATGGACAAGCAACAATGAGACAAATTCAGGCAGCACTTTTTTTTCTTCTCTCTCACCATAATCTCATTCATAGTAATAAGAATCTCATTTCCCACATTCTAAAGGTCAGCGCACACCTCTGATCAGACTTTAATACAGATCATTCTCAGGGTTTAATTTAATTTCACCAGAGCAGGAAACTCATTCGCCAGGCGTGTGTTCAGCATGCAAAATTCATACAATCAACACTTTAATTGTTTCAGTTTCAGAGCTCGAGGAAACACAGACCCCCTTTCGCTCATGCACACAAAGGTATAGCTACCGCACTCACTCTCAAACACACAGCTTGCTACATAGACCTGTGAACCCTACCCCTGCAAAAGTATATACGCAGATTATGCTGGGAGACACAGTCAAGGAGTGGAGACTCAGTTCAAAGTCAAAACTCTATAAGCCCAAGCACCTCTTAAGGCTGAAGAAGCAGCACACACAGGCATGCCCACACATGTACACCATGACCAAGTCATGCAACGCACACGCACACACGGCTGGCACACTGGGCACTCTCAGAACAGCGGTACCAAGCGACCAGTTGCTAAGGAGACCCATGGGAAAGGGAGGGCTCTTGTTGCCATAGCAACCTGTTCTCTCCCAGCCAACTATCCCTCCCCAAGGGAGTGACGTGGGGGAGTCTCTGCTGGGGGGGTGGGGGTGTTGGGGTTGGGGTAGAGAGACCGGAGGAAAAAGAATGAAAGAAAGAAAGAAAGAAGAAAGAAAGAAAGAAAGAAAGAAAGAAAGAAAGAAAGAAAGAAAGAAAGAAAGAAAGAAAGAAAGGTATATATAGATCTAAAAATCCCATTATTAATTCACCAACTACAACAACATACTGAAAAATGCATACATATTCCAGCCTGTATAGTGTCTATCAGTGTTAATGCATAGCTTCATCTGTTCTAGAGCCCTGAAACATAGGTGTTTTATTTATCAACCAAAATAAAATGCATGAAAGTTAAAAGTTAAAACAAGGAGATTGAAATTAGGTTAAAGAAAAACTCATGGGATCATCATTTTAGTACCAAGGACATGTTTTATTTTTGATATCTAGAATACTCTCACTGCTTCTTTCACTTGCACACAAATCAGCAAAAATTCATGTTCCATTGCATACGTCCTCAGTCTACACAGTGAAGCCACTAAGTAGCAGCCTGAGTTGATCCTCTTTCAGCTCGGCAGTATTCAGAGCATAACTCTTGTTGTTCTCCGCATCCCTGTTCCTCATGCCTTAGAGACAGGATTTCTCTAAGTGCTCTATGACAATGAAACTGTAAAAGCTTAGCGCAAATAAAACCCAGTTAAACCGAAATGTGATGTGACGCTGCTTGAGAGGTTGGGAATCCTATTCTCCATATGAAAAAAAGAAAACGCATCAGATGAAAAACATCTATCAATTCATTAACTTAATTAAAAATCTAATGTGTTTTCAGGAGAACCTTTCGCTGTTCTGCTCTTATCAGGCTAGTCCACTTATTGGGCACAGTTTTCAATTTACTCTCCTCCTCACATACAGTACCCCTGTCATTTTGACATTTTTTGTCTCACTGATGTTCTCACATTCTCAAAAACTCTGTAAGTAAGGTCTAATCAGCTTGTGATTATAATACTAGGCCTGGCTGTTAAGTTTAAGTGCTTTGATCAAATCTCTGATTTCAACCAGCCAGTTATCAGTATTAGCCATAAAATAAATATAAAAATGGTGAGGGAGACAGAGAGAGAGAGTGAGAGGGAGTGTGAGAGTAAGAGAGAGTGATTACTCTCCCTCCCTTTATAGAGATGGAGAAGAGAAAGCGAGAAAATGAAGAGACCCCCCACCCCCAACCATTACCCGAAACAAAAAGAGCCCAATTAAGTCACTTTGAGTTAGGGTCTAGTGGTGGGAGTACACAAGAGAGGAAAGTGAGTGCGAGAGGGAGAAATAGAGAAAGAGGGGCAAAAGAGTGTGGGAGCAGTAAAAAGGGGTCTGTCTGAGATGGAGGAGGGTGATGGAAGATGTGAAATGAAGGAAAGAGAAGGAGAGAGTGAGATAGAAGGAGAACGCTTTACTCTCCAAAAGGGGCAACCGGCTCTCAGCTCCCCAATGGGAGCTACTAAAATATTAACACATGCTGCGGCCGCAGACTGCTGAGTCCAATGGCTTAAGTAAAACTCAGACTCTAATGAGAGTGAGCGTGAATGGCTAATAGCCCCACAGGAGCGCCTGATGGGGAGGTAAAGAAGATTTGGGTGGTGTTTTTAGAAGGCGGGAGATGGATGTTAGGGCATGAGCTGACCTTTAACAGTCTCGTGAAAACTTAATAAGAGCAACCCAAGTCCTGTCAGTGTGTGCACGCTATAGACCCATCTCTACCCGACCCTCTTTCTCCTGCCCCTATCATAACCACACACTACATTCATGACCCCGCAGTTTAGTCCCTATCCACTATATTCAGACTGTTAGCTTTAAAGCAGAAGGAGAATACATATGCAACTTCAGTCAAACATTTTAGAAATAATTTTGGGCCTTTTGTCATGAAATGTTCACACGTGAATGTCATATCAAATTTTCAAATAATGTATTAAAAATAGAAAGAAAATCTGGTTTTAATATGGCAATCACAATATAAGTAATTATATTGTTTCTGCTTGTGTCGCAGCAACCATAATGTGAGCATGGACAGAAGAACACCTGCAATGTAAAACAAGATCAGCCAGGAAGAAAATCATATAAAATCTAGTAAATGTGTATAATATTTCTTATAATAAGGTCGTTGTGAGGTTTTTAAAATTTCATTTTATGTAGTGAAATTGTCTTTTTTGTTGACAGAAAAAAATAACTTGTATTATTTGTACCAAACATTGCATTGCATTGCGAATGTTGAAGAGGTAGGAGAGATTTCTTAAAAACAAAACAGAATATAAACACAAGGAAAGCAAAAATCTGCTTCGGGACACAGTAGGAATCCACAGTAAGAACGTTCTGAACACACTATATAGAGGTTAATAAACTGTCCTTGAAACAACTCTTTAATTACTAGAAAAAGGAAGACAATAAACACAGTGAAAACAATAGTTAAAAATAGTCTTCCGTTCCTCACTTTACAGCAGAATTAATCTGAGTCTGATTGCATGCACTAATTAGACCACCCATCAAAGATGTAGTGTTTGATTCTAGATCTTATTAAGGTAGTCCAGAGTTCCTTGGGATTCAGGAAAAAGCACTCTATTTATGTGCACTGTAACTAACATGTCTAAAGTATTACATAGATCCACATCAAATCTTTGAAAGTGAAGTGAAAGTGATCATTCGTGAACACACCACAGCACACAGTGTGAACAGCACAAAATTCACCCTCTGCATTTAACCC
>JBBPCW010000006.1:11826062-11841872 GCA_037974425.1 Phenacogrammus interruptus
ACACACACACACACACACACACACACACACACACACACACACACACACACACACACACACACACACACACAGTGCCTCTGCCTTCCACACACAGGCATGCACACTAGCACAGCCAATGGACTCACAAACACACGCACATACACACACGCATACACATATTCAAACGCAAAACCCTGAAGATCTGCACAATACAAGTGCACATACTCACACACACAATCGGACAAAAAGAACCCTCAGGATCCATTGAATGGAAAGGCATAAACAAATCACAGACCAGTTTTCAGCCAATTTTGAAGACAAAAGCACATATCAACAAAAGATACAAGCAAAGAATGATTTCTAACCAAATCCATGTTGGAATTTCAGAGACTCTTACATGTAACTGTCAACTTTACATACAGTGAGTTTGTCATACATGCAGTGTGACCTTGTGTTTAAAACAATGGAAAGAAACACTGTAAAGAGTTGTGTTTACAGTCACCTTCTTTGAAAAAAAACAACATTTTGTTTAGATTCATGCACACATATTTCATGAGAAATGTGGTGACTCACAAAGTTTAAAAGTAGCACCCCGTAGTCTGAAAATATTCTGAGGATTATATAAAGCCTTTATTGAGTCGAGCATAATTTTGTGGACCTTCAGAGGCAGAACAGTCTGTCCTTGGTGCTGGTCCAATTGAATACATTTCCTGAGCGCCATTATAATGCCTGCCCATAAAGGCTTTTTAGAGGGCCCGCTTTACTGATGGTCAGAAGGTTAAGAGAAGATCTATTCTAAGGACATGGCTGCTTCTTACAAAATCAGGCTCATTCAGGCATTTTGGAATCATGGCGCTCTGATTGATGGTCTGGATTGCTCTGGGCAGATCTCTCCAAACCGCTCCAAACCACCACGGAATTTCCTCCCTGTCCTCTCTGTGACTGCGCATCCCGCTCGAGCGATCCGTGTAAACAAAGCCTGTCTGTGTGTGAGCGGGGGACAAGGCATGGCTTTGGAAAACAGCGTTAAGTGCCGAGAGGCAAGCTGCACCCGAGGCCTACACTTATGGCTCTGTGGGTCCAGTGCACCTCAAGGGCCTGCTTACAACCATCTGGTTGGCCCGCTCCACCACATTCCTCTATTTGTTGGTCTCTTGGAATTTGCACACAATGGAGCTCTCCCCCTCACACATTATAACACTCCATATATTGCAAAGACAACAATGCCCATACCACCATCAGCACCCTTTCCCACTGCTGGTTTAGACACTCTGTGCTTTTCTGCTCCTTCTCAACTCCCCCCTCCTCCCTGCTAGCATGACTGCTCTGTAGGCTTGGCATGGACATCTACTACTCCTCCCACTATGTGCTCATAAACTCCTGGCACACCAAGTCCCATCCAAGGAGCCAGAAAAAGAGCACCAAAGCTGAGGACACACACCAAAACACCACGACACACCCCCGCCTGGAGCCAATATGTGAGTCAAGCTTCAGAGCGACGGAAGAAAAAAAAAACAGCAAAACAGTCTGGTCTCTGAGAAAAATGAAAGTGAGAGATGACACATATCTAGAACAGACTGTTCTCCCAGAGTCAGGGACATGCAGAGTGGTAGGGGGCAAGTGTGTATATCTTATGTGTTTATGAAGGGGGACTCCATAGAACCAGAGATGGTGTCTGCAAGAAAAGGGGGGAACATCAGCAAACATTCTGCAAAAAGTCTTACACTAATGATCTGTGCTGTGGCATCAAATACCACAACAGAAGCAGTGGACAAAAACTGCCCTCTCCTGCATTCTGAAGCTATCTGTGCTTTGGAGGTCTCCATTAGACAGACAAACATTTAAGACCAAACAAGCTATAACTGACACATGATGACTGTGAAATAAACTTCAGATGAAGTCATTTCAAGCTGATATGAACAGATTCTAATCACCTCATCAAATCAAATACACACAAGCAGCAGCTCAAGGATAAGGTTATTATATCACCATCAAGAACAGAGATGTGTGTCCAAGTACAATTTGAACACATAGACCACCTCCGGTTTAGGCAGGGCAGCAATAATCATGGCTCTGCAACATCCTGTGTAATCTGTGGAACATATGTGGCTTTAAAGACGTGGAGGGAGGCAATGATCAGTCATTCAGCGTGCGACCATTGGTTTGCACAAGTCCAGTGTTGCTGCCCCTTGAGCAAAGTGCTTAACCTCCAGCGCGCTCCCCAAAGTCCCGGCTGAGCTGGATTATACTAAAGATGTGAAATGTAAATGCAGTAAAGGTCATGTTGGATATACAGAGCAGTCCAGACGAAAGGCAAGAGAGAAAAAACAGCACTCACAGGAGACCCAGCAGGTGATACAATGTATGTACTCACACTCAGCAGAAAAGCTATTTGTGTTTCTCTCTGGCTTGCCTCACGTTCAGCGCTCACAGGTCCTTGCTAGTAACAATAAAATATGAATCAGACAAGGCCTCGGGTGACTTCCTATATCTTGTCCTTAAAAGAGCTCTTTCTAGTGCTCAACAACTCACTCACAAACACACCGTGTAACTACTTCAGAGCGCCAAATGAGCCCATTCACAAGGACTGCGTCTTTTAGCCTTTAAATACTACATCTTGAACACAAGGACATTAGGATGCTGAAAGAGTGATCTGATCAAAGATGAACTGCAGTGCAGCTCTTTATTTAAATTGGGAAGACAGAAATATTTCCTTTAAACCATGAACCATAAGATTGGCAGTTTTCTGGGCGGCATTTTATTCAGAATAAGTCTCTTTGTTCCAGGTCTTTGTTCCCTTTCAGCACTTCTTTCTCTCTGACACTCTCTCTCTCTTCATCCTCGTGCCTGACTCGCCGGACTGCATGCAGTGGCAGGCGGCTGACCCTTTGCCCTGCTGGCCTGTGCTCTTACCTAAAGACACGTTATAAATAACGCTCTCGTCACTTCAGATTAGAGTGTCTGACTGACTGCCTGGCACCCGCTCTGACCTGCCTCACAATCCCCTGGCATCAGAGCACCAGCAGTCACACACTCTCCCGCTCTCTTTCACACATACACACACGGACACACACACTCGCTCTTTGAGATTCAGATATATACAGTGTACATATATACAATATATACATATATATGTATACATATATACAATACAGTGATTGTCTAAAAATCTGCCTAAAATAAATAAGTGCATAAATAAATAATCTAACAATATGTATAATTATCCAACACTGTATTAAATCATCCAAAAATAAAGAAGTCACAATTTTCGATACTTGCCTTTCATCAATAGGAAGAAAATAGAGGACCAAAAAATGCATTCGTTCATAACAACTGTTGAAAGGTTGGACAAGCTTTACAGAACACTGACACAAATGTCAGTACATAAAGCTAGTACTAATGTACTAATGTACCTTGGTAACTTTCAGGACATTTTGAAACAGCTGAGGCCAGTTAACTGCTTTATAAATCAGATCCTGCCTACCTTGACTGCATGGCAAAAATTACACCACATCTATCCTAACAGTGTGACTTTTCACTTATGAACTTAAGACTAATGAACACTAGCTACTCCCAGCATGATGATGAGGAGAAAACGACAGTGACAGAGAGTCATTACAGATCCCCTCAAAACCTGCAGGTTTCTTGACAGAGATTTTATCATATATTTCATTAGCTGTGATGTATTTTCAGACATGTCCATTATCATAATATGCCCTGGTTCAAAAAGTAGACAGACTTTAAGCCTGTTCAGAAGCTCTCTCAGTGCTTTTCATGTCATAAGGAGCAGATCAGGGTGTGCATTAAAATCACAGGCCACTATGGAATTTTATCCAGAAATATTTATATTTTGTGTTAAAATTATTTGTCCAAAATACCAAACACATGAAGCATTACCAATAAGATTCAATAGATTCTCTTTGGGAGCTGGATTTCTTTCCTTAGGTCTAGTGGATACAGTTTTGTGACACTAAATATCTCCTACAGCTGACCTTGTCTACTGTAATACACAAAGTAAGCATCAATCAAGGGCGCCACAACCATCAGGATGCAACCTGGCAGATTAGGTATCCAACTGAGGTCCTGTAGTCCACTTGGCCCATACAGTTCAGTGTTTTTCTTAGGGAACATAAGAGAAGCTTGATCATCAGATAATGATATGACTCAGGCACAAGCAAAACACAAAACTGTGCAGATGAGTAAAAATCTTGAGAAAAATTGCTACATGGATAGGTACAGTACCCAAAACTGGAAGAAATGTGAATGAAATATAACTTGAAATAAACACTTTCAGACTGTTCAACTGATAGAATGCAATGTTGTAGCTTATTTTGAGCATTTGAACCACTAGGAGTCGTTTACAGCATTCAGTTACATATAAAATAGCAAATTGTCGAACACAAAGCCATCTTTGTAATTAACACAGCTGTTACGTAGGTTTTCTTTCGGTTAGCTTCTAATTGTACAGTTAATTATAGTAGCTAGCTACTCTACAACGTTTGGAAACAAAGCACCTACTTTTGCTCTAAACTTCTTGTTCCTTGTCATCTGACCAAAAGAACAATATAATACATATAATTAAAATCACAGAGTATTCAAAATGGTTTATTAATGTTTCTATATGTCCAAGATGGTGGCTATTATTTAACAAACTCAGTGAAACAGACGGCATCATAAAAAGGAATACATGTATGGCACGACATTAAAACCACTCAAGTGAATAACATTGATTATCTCACTACAATGGTACCTGTCAAGAAGTGGAATATATCAGGCAGCAAGTAAACAATCAGCTCTAATATCTTGGTGCCAGATACCACAGCACACCTTCAGAGGTTTTGAGGAGTCCATGCCTCAGCAGGTCAGAGCTGTTTTTGTGGCACAAGAGGGACCTACACAATATTAGATGGTTAAAATAATATGGCGGTTATGTTTCATACATAGCATTGCGACTAAGTTATAAATAACTTACTGAAACATAGGCTTTGAGTTATATGCTCTCTGAATTGCTAGTCCACCTACTTCATTCCCCTCTCTCTGTCACTCTCAGACTTACACACACTGAACTATACTGAACTCTGCAGTAACCTACATCTATCACACATCTCTCTGCACCCCAGATATAACTGATAATGCATTGGACTAGGCCATCATTTATAATTATAGTTTATCAGCAGCTTGATCATCAATTTGTTATTGTGGGTTTGGTCAATGCATGTGTTTTAGAGTGCTGATAATAGGCTTTGTCTGCAATTTTTTTTCCCTTAAGTGGTATCCATAGCTTTTGTTACACCACCAAATCTATTTTTTGGTTGTACAGAGAAGAATACAAAGTGAGTGAGAGAGAAAGACAGAGAGAGAGAGAGAGAGAGAGAGTTCATGTCTTTAATGAAGAGTCGTTTGCTTTACTGCTATTCAACAATAAAGATTTATGCTTGTTATTTATTGTCAGTGTTATTTATTTACTAATGCACTGACCAGTGCTCTGGATTTGTACAGTTCTTAGAGACAAGCAGGTATTAAATGCTTACTACTTACTGCTGCTCTCTAAGACTATAGGAGAGTCTACTCTGTCTAATAGAATAATCAGAAGCTTAATAGTCTACCTGCTCTCAGAAGAGATTATTGTGCTGCTATTTACAGGCTGCTTTCACAGGTATTTGTAGCATTCTACTTTGAACTCGAATGACTAGAACCTCCTAAACAAACCGCCTGACATAACGGCATCCTCTCATCATTAATTGTCGTAATAAGTAAATTTAATAAAATGCAAAATCTCCACTGCCTCTCATCCATGACAATCAACCGAGTCCAAGTTCTAATTTGCTGGTGATTAAGAAAGACAGATGATCACTGATGAGTCACCAATTAGTTATTTATCCACCAAGCCTTGCTATGGGTAATATGTCAGTTAAGCCCCCAGATATGTCGTAAGACCCTACCAAATTGATACCGCGAGAAATATCTGGACTTTCTTGTGACATGGTCTCTTTAAGGACTGTCAGTTTGCATGACAGTCTGGAGTCTATATGACTGAGTTTAGGGTTTGTTTTTGAGACAGCAGGGTGTGTGTTTATATTGTGTCTGCCGGAAATGGGGTCAGAGCTATAACCGAACACGAGTGTGCTTTTAAAAGCATGCCTAATCACCTTCATTACCTGGGCTAAGGCTGTGTCTGGACAGGCTCTGAAAATAACTGCTGCACTACTAGGAGACTAGGAGTGCTGGTGTCAAACCCCTTAATTTGCCCTTACGTAAGCCTGCACTGGGACACTTGCTAAAGATATGGGAGCCATCCTGTGGTTGTGCTGCACAGTATCTTGTCACAGAGCTGGGATAATGGAGCTCAGACACCTGTAGACACACCTCAGCACAGCTTGCTTAAATGAGATGGCCTTACACCAGGTCCCAGTGACTAGGCCTGGGGAATCTAAGGGTCTATTGAGCACTTATGGGCTTGTTTTTATGCTCTACCCTTCTTTCCACAGCCCACAAAGTGGTGAGCCACAGGGCTGTGGTCATGGTGGGGTCTTCAATGCGCATTTGTCTCCCATCAGTGAACATTTTCAGTACACTCTAACGAACAATACTGACATTGAGTGAAAAAAAGAGACAGTATGTAAGTACAGCCTTGTATCAGTGTCTGTAATAGCCAAATATGCCCACACGTAACCCAGAGCAGTCCCCTGAAAGCAGATCTCTTTATGCTTCCCACTAAACGTTCATTGTCAGAAACCCTAAATGCTAAACAGACAAAACCTCATCAGCATAACTGAGCTGCGAGACAGAGCAAGGCCATATGTGAGATTCCAGGCTGACTTAAAGCACAAAGCACAGGAGTGTGTAACAAGCATGTGGGCTACTCAGGTGTTCAGTGAAACGTTGCAAGGTGGGTATCGCCTCACATCCTTGATCATTTTTACATTTTGGCCAGTTCTGTTCAAATTGGAATAAATTATAAAGGAGGAAATGCAAAAAGCAAGTGGGAATTTGCAACACACTTACAAAAACACAGAGGACATGGTCTTATAGTGTAGTTTACTATAAGGTGGGAAGGGAGAAATAAAAATTTCTTATGTGAAATATGGTACTGACTACAGCATAGGCTGCAGGGTATTTGCATATTTTAACAACACATTATTTCATATATGGTGGCACTACCTGTATAACCTGGATCAGTGTTTTGTTTTAATCCTGCTACTGGCAGCCCGTTATTTGTACAAAGCTTCAAGTATTCCTTGATTCAACACACCTGATCCACCTCATCAACTGATTATGGAGCCCTTTATGAGCTGGATCAGGTGTGTTGAGTCAGGGGATAGTGAAACTGTGCAGTGATGTGGGCTGCCAGGAGCAAAATTAAGAAATGCTCGTCTAGACAACAGGTACTGGTCTGTTTCACTGGTGAAGAATGAAAGGCTTATAAACCAGATCTAGTTTTTTTTTTGTTTGGTTTGGATGTGTTTTTTTTTTTTCAGTAACATTACAGAAGATTCACCTGTGTATCTCACTTGTAATGTTGGGAATTTGCTGCTGCTTTATACCACATTAAACTGTCAAACCATTTAACATCATAATTCTTACAACTAAAAATGACACTCTATACTTATTTCCTAAAGTTGTATTTAAGTTTGAAACTAATGAACCAGACAAAAGCTCATTGGTTGTGCTTCAGAAACAAGATAATGAACAATGATGTTTGGATACAGAAGGAGAATCTATAAAGGATTAAACCATCAGGTATCTGAGTTTTGGTAGTCGATTAGGATCTGGATAGAAAAGACTGGTACACTGAGGCAGGACTGTTCCAGTCCCAGAGCTGCTCATTTGCTCTAAGGTCATTGACCAGCCTCAAACACCCTGTCAGTCTGCTGTAAGACTTTTTCCCCTCAGTCAGTCTTTACAAACCCACCTCACGTCTTTAGTTTTGGAGGAGAGCTCAGTGTGAATACACACGTTTTCTAAACGTCCCTCGGCGTTCTACAATGCGTGAAATGGGAACATAACACTATTATAGCGACCCTGTTAGTGGACTCTAATGTAGTGCAATGATGGTTATTAAACGCAGACCCATTCGTCTATAATGGCTTTAAAAAGCCGTGAAAAGGAGGATGGGAGGAGATGTGCGTTTCATTCCTAGACCTGTTAAGGTGTGCTCAAAAAGCCTCGGTTTTCAAAAGACCCCACTCAAGCATGTGTGCACGTGTGCGTTACCTTCCAGCCGGCTGAGCTGTTGCTGTCTCCTTTATCCTTGAAATAAGGGACGTAGCGGACCATCCAGTCGTAGATTTGAGACAGGGTGAGCCTCTTCTCGGGCGTGCTCTCGATGGCTCGCGTGATGAGGTCCGCGTAAGACATGTTTCCCCACGCGTTGCGCCGGGACGACTTGGCTTTGCGCAGCTGTCCGGCCACGTCCAGCCCGGGCGCGCAGGAGGGCAGCGCCTCGCGACACGAGGACGCACTGTCCGGCTCAGCCTTGACCATCAGCTCCCCTCCCTCGGGGAAGGCGTCCGGACGAGGCAGCGGCCAGGTGCAGGAGCGAGGTCGGCTCTGGGGCTCCAGGTCCGGGTCACCGTCAACCTGATGCGCCTCCAGCTCTTCGTCCTCCATCATCATCATCAGCGCTTCGAGACAGGGGCGTGCTGCGCGGGATCCCGGGAGCTGATGATGGAGGTACTCTCTCTCTATCTCTCAGAAGAAGAATGGGGGGAAGCCTTACCTGACCGAGCTGTGTGCGCTTTTAAGCAGCGGGAGAACAAACACAGCAGATCATGCTAAACGCAAAAAGCTTGAGATCTTCACAATCCAGCGTGGAAAAACGATCGCTGCATCCAACGACCTCTCCATTTCTGCTCACATCAAAACGCACGAAAAATATATCGGTGGGTCCGAGTGAAGTGTGCACTGACTGATCACGTTGAAGCTAAAGCCGGCTGCAGCAACAGATGATACCTCAACCTCAACCGCCCAGCGTGCCATGGACCGCCTGCGCGCGGAGAACTCCCATCTTTGCAATGGAAAGTGGTGGGGGGTGTAAAAAAAAAAACTCCTCACAGATGCGTAATATATGTCCACGAAAATGGGCGCGGAATTCCTTCTTCTTCAAAAAAAAGAAGGACAAAAAAGCTTCAAGTCTGGAGAGCTCAGTGGTGCGCACACACTCACTCGGTCGTGATGATGGATGGAGACGGTTTATCAAGAGAAATCCTCCCTAAACGTGTCCTTCACACCTTTGTATAGTGCATTTGATCCAACTCCACCTGCAGCATGCCCCTCTCTCTCTCTCTCTCTCTCTCTGTCTTTCTCTCTCTCCTTTTTCATGCTTCGCTACGCTCGGCCCTCTCGCCGGTTGTAACGTGATGACGCGCGTTGGAGAAATGCAGCTCGCACGTGATTGGTCCGAGGCGAGAGAAGGGATTCACTTCAGCTAGAGCTCAATGAGGGAATGCTGAGGCTCTGATGTGCTGAAGGACCTCAGTTCTTTAGCTTTCAGCAACAAAGGTGCGTTAGACGCACTGAGCGCTGGATGGCAGTCAAGCGTCTAACGGTTTTCAGTCATACACTTCATGACTGTGGACAAGAAGATCGCTTGGTGTCTCCTCTGCGAGAACCTGAGAGAAATGTAATTTAAGGTACGCCTATCGTTGAGGTTAAGTGTAATTAGTGACCGCATTCTGGCCCCTCATAACCCCTATAATTTGGGTCTGGACCTTTCTCAGCACAGCAGTGACAGACACGTGGTAGTATTAGTGTATCAGGCACAGTAATGCTGGCCATACACTGTGTTTCAGTCGCGTCAGCGCCTGCTCAAACGGTACGACTGAATCACAGGCGTTAGAAGTTCGTAGCTCACGAAACGTGTTCTCACACATTACGGCCCGATGCTCTGATGCGACCTGTCGGCTGTACGTTCATTCACGATACGTGTAGGAAAATCAGAGACCAAAGATTTTGATTTTTTTTTTAAATTACTTAGAAGTGAATAAATAACAGAAAATTCCCTTTGTAGATATTAACAAAAATATACCCCTAGAAATTTACAAAAATTGCTTGCTTTGATAAATAAATACAAAAATATCTTGCATCAAATTGTGCAAACAGTTCTGCACCACGCCACAACATTGAAATAGGAAAGTCACATTATTATAGTCATAGTGCAATTGAGCAGCAATGTCCATCCAACTCTTTTCACTATTGTTGCTGTCAGAATAATTTTGCTAGGCCACATCGAAAAGGTTTGGATGAGCTTGCCAAAGGTATACAAGTTGGGCCTCTATCTCTTGTGTCCAGAGCACACACTGCGCTGCCATGCTGCTCCATCATTTTCATTTCCATTTGCGCATGCAGTGTGAGAGCGTTAAATTGGCACGTGGCACTGCTTCAACAGTGCGATACCCTCACGAGGGGTGACCAGGATTTCAAACAGGATTGATTTGCTTACAACCATACGATTGCTGGTCGGCAGCTGGTCGTGAGGTGTCAATCGCTTCTCGTTACCCCATGTATACTATACGATGCACAACACACGATGAAGGCTGTCACTAGTTTGAAAGAAGTTAAGACAAAAACAGTTCTGTGGTCAGAGACTGACAATTGATGAAAGGCTAAGAGAGTGGCTTTAGAGTTGGGCTACAGTCTCTAATTGTACAGCAGCAAGATGAACCTACAAGGTTGAGGCTTCAGATTAGTTCAGATTAAAACACATCAGTCTTGAGGCTTAGTGAAGAGCCCTTAAACTCTGTTCAGAGAAACTGATGTTGCAGGTCCCTCCACAAGCATCATACATTACTCTCTTTTATAGAAGCCAGAAAGGCATTAGTGTGATGAAAAGCAATTTCTTGACCGATGCAAAAGAGAAAAACAGTAAAGAACCTTTTAATGGATAGGTTTTTTTGAAAATAAGGTATGTTAGTGTGAATAGTCTCTTTAATGTTGAAAGAACCCCTAATTAATGTTAAAGTTCTAGGAAAAACTATTCAAACTTGAAGAACTATTTGTGTCACTTTTTTAAACAGTATAAAGACGCTGTGTCTCATTAGTGAATTCAGCTATATTGACCATGTGTGTTCAATAGTACAAACACAGCTTGTGTAATCTCCATAGAAAAGCACTATTCATTAAATGGGGGCAGTTTGGACCAGAAGCACATGAGCCTAAAGTCACCATACCCAGTATGAAATGCAGATCAAAGACTCCCAACACTGTCCCGCAGACCTGTAGAACTGGATTCTCTAGAGTTTCATCCAAAGCCTTTGGGATTAAGTGGAGTGGTGTTAGGGATCCACAACTAATCATCCAACACCAGTAAGTGACCTCACTAACATTCTGATGAATGAAAGCAATCAAATCACTCACTACAATGTGTAAAATATTCCCAGGAGAGTAGATACTGTTCCTGCAAAGGGGAGATAAACTTCCTATTAATACATTTAATACCAGAAAAAAATGCCAGATGACATGTCTACAAACTGTAGGACACACAGTACATCAGGGATTTCCTCATCTTTCTGCGGGAGCGCTACTCTTCACAGTGCTCCAAGTCATGTAAGTGGGCTCAATTTGTTCTTAACACCCTGGAAATGCAGTTCACCACCATGATTAAACAGATTAAACGGGCGAGATTAAAGGGGATTAGTTATCTCTTAGGTCTGAGCTGATATAAGGATTGCCAGTCTAAAATATGATGAATGATTTGGTCGGGATGAGGCTACCCTTTAATGACCCCTCCCTAAAGAGACAAATGACCTTACTTAACATCAGTTATTGCTGGAACAGTGCCTTCCATACAGCGTGGCTCATGTGGAGCTGTCTTGTGCGTTTTGCACCACGGCGCCTCCTCTGGATGAGCTGAAACAATATTGCCAGAACTGCACATCCATACACACTGAAACGGGTTTCTTTTCAAGGAGCAAACAAACCGTGATATATCATTTTTGCACTCCCTGTTCTTGCGTACTCAGAGTGCACTTGACAAGCTCAACTCACTCGAAGTGTTAAGGAACAGAGGCTGTAATTTCACTCTTGTCTATGACGACTGGGCAACTCTAGTCTACACACTTTACAGTCTTTTTTCCTCAATGCTGAGATTACTCTTGTCCATGAAAAAAGTAGGATATATTTGGCACATCAGAGCAGACAAATGGAAACCTACAGTCATGCTTATAACATCTAATGTCATTCATAATTGGCAGGTTTCTGACCACAGGACCGCCATTGAGAAATGATTTGGGTGCTCAACACAGCAGTGACATGTAACTGGACATTATGTTAGTACTAGTGCACGAGGCACAATAACACTGCTGATTTTTTCCTGTACACTAGCATCACTAGGTTGCGAGTGGTTCAGCCAAGGACAGCTCTATGATCAGAAAGTGACCACTGATGAAAAGCTAGAGAATGGCTGTATGCCAATTAGCAACAGTTGGGCTAAAGTCTCTAATTGTACAGCAGCAAGATCTACAAGGTTAGTGGTTCTGATAAATAATGTCTCAGTTCCTGCACATGTAAATAATATGTACACTATATGGACAAAAATATTGGGACACCTGACAATTACACCAACAGGTACTTTAATGATATTGCATTCAAATACATAGACTTTAATATATAGTGCCCCCCTTTGTAGCCACCACAGCTTCCTTGGAAGTGTTCCCACAATATTTTGGATTGTTTCTGTGGAAATTGAGCCCATTCATTCTGTAGAGCATTGATGTTGGACAAGAAGAAGGCCTGGCTCACAATCTCCATTCCAGTTCTTCCCGAAGACGTTGGATGGGGTTGAGGTCAGGGCTCTGTACGGGTCACACCAAACTCATCCTACCGTGTCTTTATGGACCTCACCTTGTGCACTCGGGCACAGTCATGCTGGAAAAGAAAAGGTTCTTCCCCAAACTGTGTCCATCACTGGAAGTAAGGTGCCTAGCCCAACCCCTGAATTAAGAGCTGAGTCCCAATACTTTTGTCCAGATAGTGTAGATTGTTGATTATAAAAATGACTGTAAATTATATAGAGACTGCATGTAACATTTCTCTGACTCTACAGCAAAAATGTGCTTTGTACAAACTAGCTCCTTACATGTTATTCTTCATTTTAAACCATAAAAATCTATCTTTTCTTTTTTAGAGATGATTCACGATTTGTAGACATGATTCCAATTTAAATGATACCTTTCACTGTGACACAATGAAAGAATCCCTTCATGGGATGTCTGTTGAGGATAAGGCTGACAAAAAGTACAATGCACTTAGACATTCCGTGAGTGACATAAGTTACCACAGTCCAAATCCACAAAACATGTCCATATACAAGCATGAATTCTTTCCCCTGTCTCCACCCAGCACACCCACTATTTGGGCACATTCAGATGTTACACAATACACCCACTGAAACTTCAACATGTGTGGTGCCATTTATTGGTAAATTACAATTGTGTTATTGCAGATGCTAAACATAGTGCACATACGAGGTGTTCTGATGAGTCATGGGCAACAAACCTGGTCTTTCACAAACAGTCTCCTGGTATTTTCTTACTAAGATTCTGCACGCCACAAATGGCACATCTAATGACATTTCCAACAAAGCAACAGTGAAGAGCTGGTCTTTGACTGCTGTTCATTATAAAAGCCATTCAGACCATAGCATATGCAGAATAACCACCGGTGACGGACACTGACAAAGGAAATCAAAGGCCAGAGCTGGAGAGGAGAGACAACTATTTCCATTACTCCGCTGTAGGAGTTCTGAATGGCGATGTTTATTAAAAAAAGAAACATGTAAAGCAAAACTGGCTCATAAAATAAAAGTCACACCCCAATCCAAAAGGAGCAGGGTCGAGAATGTAATCATCGGGTATTCTCAGCAGAGGCCGTGGCAAGCGTGTGTGTGTGTGTGTGTGAGCATTCAAGCGCTGCTAGGCAGGGCGCTTCACACATTTCATACCAGACATTCCAGAGGCAGGAGGGTTGGCTTTGGGTGCTGATCCCAGAACAGCGTGTCTCACTCAGCAGACCACTACAGCCACTAACTCACCAGTGCGAGGAGGGCAATTCTAGTTTGTGTTCCGAGAGACAAAAATGGATTGTGGAATTTCATTCATGTCCGATTGCTAGGACTGCTTGCACAAGAACAAGTAAGCTGTGTCATCTTTTAAGTAGATTTACCTACATAATACATACCCGTCGCTGTCATAACAAAACCTTGAATCTCAAAAATGGTAACTTTAAAGGAGAAGGAAAACATTTTTAACCAAAAATCATTTATTCAAAGCAAATTGAGACCATTTACAACAACATTTATAAAACCAAACAAAACAAAAACACAAGAAGACCTATCCAAAAGCCATTGTATGAAATGTGACATAAAGCTCCTGTATCCACTAACCTCATTTCAGATCACACCTACCTCATGCCTACCCTTATTGTAGGTGTACCTAATCAACAGGAAATTCAGTCTACACTTTTATTCCAGTGACAAAACCAGAGACAACAGAAAGATGATCCACATAATAACATTCATGAGGTCCACTCCAACTGGTAAAAGGCAGAGGTACTGTTTAAGGCATAAGGAATGTTCTAGAGGGTAGGCGAGACCGGATTTCACCTCTTCATAGTATTGGTCCAGATTCAAAAATCTTGGCGTTGATTCCTCCCAAAGATTGTTCACAGAATGTTCTGAGACGCAGGGCTGACACAGGTAGGCCTGGGGCCCTCAGTTAAGACTGGGCTAGGAGTTTGAAAACAGTTAAGAGTGCAGGTCCTCCTTCACACACAGAAAACACTGACAAACTAATGTGATCTGACACACAGTTTTAATCCCCCTCAGAAATGAAACACTAGCTCAGTGACGAAGCCCCTAAAGGATAAATGAATACAGAGTGACAATGCCTGGGCAGAGCAATTACCTTTGGGAGAGCAGTTATAAGATTTTTTTTTTTAGATGATATGATGAACATGAAGCATCAGTAAATATGCTCCATGCAACGCTCTCATAACAGCAGTCAAATTAAGCCCTGGTTCATGATCAGTCAAGTTAGGTCAGAAAGGTTAAAAGAGCACTGGATCATTGACTATTTATATAATTATTGTATATATATATATATATATATATACATGCATGTATATTTTTTTACTACTGGATAAATGAGTCACGTGGTCATACGAACCCGAACTGGCACCCGAACCCAGGTTAATTGATATTCTGATGGTCAACGTTGTTAACAACTAATTTTGTTGTCACCACCTAAACCTGACTCCCTTCCCCCACAGACCAGCAAGAGAAAGTCTTTGAAAGTCCTAATCTGCTTGATTTTCATTCCGTTGCTGCTCCTGCAGTAATGAGCCATTAGAGACGCTCGTCTGCTGCCTCTTGTTCTTCGCCCCTGTAAGGGGTTAGAACAACAGAGTTCTCCTCTCCACCACCCATCATCCCGTCTGACCACCAGCAGACCCTCGGAGCTGATGAGGACTCTCGCACAAACCGGAAAACGTTTAGTGCTTCGCTGCTTTCAAATCAGCCAGGAATCACTCGGGTCATGTGTAGCCACACGCCTCCAGCTTGCAGCCAGGATATTTTTATTCGTATGTATAATTTGTGTATGACAGCGTGAGCCGGGTTGTTAATTTTTCTCTCTTTTTTTTAAACCCTCCAGACGGAAGATGTTACTGAACATAAAACATATATTGTGGTTATGCTGCCTGTGCCACACATCCCATGCACTTGGTAAGTTATTTTACTTAATTCAGACTGTGACTCAGTTCTTAAGACTGTGTGTGTGTGTGTGTGTGTGTGTGTGTGTGTGTGTGTGTGTGTGTGTGTGTGTGTGTGTGTGTGTG
>JBBPCW010000006.1:11845485-11856057 GCA_037974425.1 Phenacogrammus interruptus
GATAAAATAATTGTCGGCGTTAAGTAAATAATGCGTTAACGCGATAATAACGCGTTAACTTTGACAGCCCTAATATACACATATATATACACATATAGATATTGTGACACAGAGCACCATACAGCTGTTGCTTTATACATGGCTGTAAAACTGCTCAACTCAAGCCAAATAATATGAGACTCAAAATAAAGCGCACTCAAAATAAAACTTAGTTTGAGTTTTATTATCAGTGTATTTCATGATACAAAACCAAAAGGAAAAAAAACATCACCCAGACACAACAAAAATGTTTGTCTTAAAGTTTGTATAAAAAGTTCTCTTTTTTTAAACAGGTTTAGTGGGGGGATTTGTACTTTGAAGTATTTAAATCTCATAATGTATGAAATCCAATAGATCTACTGCCATCTAGTGAATAAGGTGAAGCATTGCAAATATTGAACAATCACTGCAGATTTCATTCTCTTCACCATAACCGTATTCTTTCTGATATATGCATTTGTGATGAATTTGCATAAAATCATTGTCCTGACCAGATTATTTGTATGGTGCCAACTACTAGCTCCAAGCATTCACAGGTGGAAACTTAAGCACATTTTGTCAAATAGCTTCTACAGGAATGTCTCGTAACCCACTGTTATTAAAAAAAACAACAAAAAAAATAAACAGCACATCCATAACGTTCACTAAGAGTTCCGAATTTAATTCTCGTTGCCAGCTAAAGAAGTAAAGAAGGTGCAGGCTTTTTGCCAGGCCAAGCCTCTTTAGCATACTTCTTCTTGCGAGGCTCGCTGAGACCCTCAGGGGCATATGGGCCTGCTACAGGGGTGGGATTGAGAGTAATGGGGGGCAGAGGAGGCTCTGGAGCCAAGTCCACCTCTGGGGCAGGGTTAGGTAAGGGAAGTCCTCCCAGAATGGTTGCTCCACTAGGGGCTCCTGTGGGATGAGACTCGTGGCTTGTGGGTGGGAGGTCTCCATACAGCCCTCCTTTCAAAGGGAAACTGTGCGTATATCGTGTGCCAGAGTCCTCTATACCCAAAATGCTACCACTCTCAACTTTCTTCTTCTGAAACAAAGAAAAAAAAAAATACAATGAGTTTCTCACAATCAGTAGAAAACTGAACAGACTGCACAAGCAAAACAGTGTGGACAAAATAGCTACCTTCATAGGAACCACAGCTGTTTGGACCATGTTCCTGAAGCGCCCAACAGACGGGTCGACATCCTCTGTAAGGGTCAAATACACAGTGTGAAAACACACACAAGACAAAACATAATCTAAGTGTAACATTTAGAAGAATAAAGTATATATTTGTGGAGCAATTATTCTTGCCTGGATTGATGATCTCTTCATCTTCATTAAAGCTCACTCTGGAACTTTTCCTTTTTCTTTTGGGTCTGGGAATATCCAGATTGCCTTCCTCTATGGTCAGAACAGAGATGCGTTTGTTGTGTGCAGTGTTGAACTCGGTCAGGTTCTTGAACGATCCAGAGAGGTACAAAAAACACACATTGACAAAACATGACAGTGGTACTTTAGTTTCAATGGTATTAATGATGCAGCAAGCTATCAGCAAATAAATGAAACATGTTAAGCATAGGAAGAACACCTCCAGTTCAGTCTCCTCTTCAGGAAGACCCAGCAGCCCCTTTAGTTCCTCATCATCTCCAGCTTTGTCTCCTGTCCCCACATTAGTCTGGCTCTGAGGTTTCTCACGAATGGTGTAGACACGTGTGGAGGCACCAAAAGACATAGTGGAGTCAATAGGAACCTGCTGAGGCTTGTGGGGCTCTAGGCGAATGTGTCCGAGGAAGGTGCCATGTGCTATTGGGGGTGTACAAAAACACTCGTAATACTGCTTTCAATCACACTGGTGGTATGGGATGACATGCCATGTTTCAATTTATTATTTGCCAGCACAGCTTGGGTTGACTTACTGCTGTTGAGGTCAATGAGAAAAAGCCTCTTTAAGTGTTTGTGGTAGACGAGGGCAGCATGGACTCGAGAACATGACTGATGATCAATGGTGAAATCACAGAGGTCCGGATTCCTCCCAAACAAGTAAAACTTCTTTTCATCAATGATCAGTTTCTGTATAAACACAGCATTTCACTAGACACCTTTTCTTTTTTTTTTCTTTTTTTTACATTGTTTGCAACTTTAAATAAATATCTGGAGATATCGTTTGTTTTAAACTTTTAAAACATTTTAAAGTAACCATACACAACAGGGCAATTTATTTAAACTAACCTTTACATCTAGTCAGTTAGCAGCCCTTTCATCCAGAGAGGTGTATAAAACATGAAGCCAAAGCAATACAAAGTACCTGGATATAGTGTAGTAATCTAATATCACTAGCTTTTGGGACATTTCTGACAGGAAACATATTAATAAATATATATACTTGTACTTGCACACATAATGTGCCCCCGAGTCATAACATCTGAGAGAATCACTTCGCACTCAGTGCTTAAATCTCAGGGCTCGTCACTGTAGCACCATTTTTGACCCAACAGCCACTGACATGCACCAGTACAAAAAAATCAACTGGGCATCAGACAGTCAGGTTAGTATCTAGTGCATCTCTGTTTTAGCCCCTGAGAAAATGCAACGATGCACAGACACCACACAGCAAATACAGTAAACACAATGCTAGTGACCCACCTCAATGAGCTTGTCTCCTTTTACCACATCCAAATGTAGTCCTTGTGGAGGCTTTCCTGCCCTAAAAACAACAAATACACAGTAAACTACAACACAAGCCTGTAAACAAGTACCATTGTACTGTTGAAGGGGACACTGCTCAACCAGTGGGTAACCCATCCTGCTGCTGATAATGGTTGATCAGTATTAGTGTGACGGGTGATGGCCTATACTAGGCAGACTAGTGGCCTAGTCGTTAGGTAGTTGCCCTTGGGGTCAGAAGGTTGTGGATTTAAACCTCAACACTATTAGTGGCACCACCACTGAAGCACCCTTGTGCAAGATACCATCCCCACACACTACTCCCCAGGCACTGCATTGGTATCTTCCCACTGCTTCTCTTGGTGATTTGGTTAAATGTAGAGAAAAAAAATCACATTGTTTACACTGTGTGCCATGTTGTGTTGACACGTGACTAAAAGGGGGCACTTTACTTAAGATTTCCAAGAGTCGTTTGAGGGCCTTAACATTTTTAGGATTTTCTTACTAGTACACTAGACCTATAGACTTCCACTCTTCTTTGAAGGCTTTCTACAAGAGTTACTGAGGGAATTTGTTCAGATTCGTTCTGTAGAGCATTTATGAGGTCAGGCACTGATGTTGAAGGATGAGAAGGCCTTTCTCTTAATCTCCGTTCCAATTTATCCCAAAGGTGTCGGATGGGGTTGAATGAACCTGGGGCACAGCCATGCTGGAACAGAAAAGGGCCTTCCCCAAACTGGCGTTGTCCTAAATGTCTTGGTAGAGCTTCACTGAAGTAAGGGGCCACCTGAATGGTGTGTCCCAATACTTTTGTCCATATAGTGTACTCTGCATCCAAAATGTGCATGTAAAACCTTTTACTTTATTCATACAATGATCATGATGGTTTATGAATCAGAAAGCTCCACGAGCTACATTATCTGTGCAGTGGTGTCTATGGGCTCCTGCAACCTGCAGAGCCAAATAACTATTTAACTGAGCAAACTAACTCACCTTTGTATCTGCATGGGGAAATAAAGGCATTTGGGCCTGAAAGGTTTTTATTGGACATGGGAATTGAAACTAAAACTTACATTAACCTTTCTGGACGAGTAGTATTTCAATGCTGCTTCACTAGCTGCCTATTTAGCCTGCTAACGCGCTAACGTGCTAAAATGTCGACAAAACTCTCAACAGATCAAAACATAGTGGGGTGAGTACATGCAAACAGAGCAAAAAAAAGTTCCTTACCAAGAAGGACAGTCAAAATTTGGAATATTTGCAGGTGTAGGTTTAGCCATCGTGCTAAAGCTCCATTCTTCTTTCAATAAACTACAAAAACACTACAGAAACTCGCCCCCCTCTTCCTGCAGCTCACACAGAGATCACACAGAGCCCCCTACAGCACCGGCTGAGACTAACACACACAGAAAAGTTAGGGGTTTCCCAGTCAGGACTGCTGACCACAAATATTTGCAAATGTATTGCAATAGTAACCAAACCAGTTCCCTTAATCTAACTCTTAAAATTACCTTAATTTTTACCTTAATGTCCAGGAAATTAAGGGAAAAAGTGCACAGATTAAGGCTCCTGAATGAATCATTTATGTTTAAGATTAAGGGGTGAGTTCACAAATTAATGGCCGCTTAATTCAAATTAAGGGGTTTGGTGTATTTTCAGGGGTAAATAAAAGTAGAGTGCATGTGAGGTCTCACAAGTCATTATCACGTAAAATAACAGACTGGGCACAGAGAACAACTCTAAACCACTATTTGGGGTAAATAGGAAATACTTCAGCAGATATTTAATTAATGTATCTTTAGAATTTATATACATTTCCTTTACTGACTATGTTTGCATAATGTGATTAGTACTAAGTAGGCTATTGCTTAAGTATTTCTGGAGAGTTGTTTTGACTTTTATTTTGACTTGTACTATATTTGACACTCTTTATGTATCTATGTGCATTTATAGCATAAGCAGCATCTGGGATCAGTTTTCTGATTCTGATTCAGTGACCACAGAAGCTTTGGACATGGTCTCCTGAACTGCAGGGTGAGCTGAAGAGGAGAGTCCACAAAGAAAGAACCATGAAGGACCTGAAGAGATTCTACTCTCGTTCAGTATTTTTCTTATAAGGAATTATAAGAGAAGACCAGAAACATCGATATTTTCTCTTTAGTTTTCCTGTCCACATTCCTTTTGATTGATCGATCCGGAAGTCTAGTGGAGGCACGTGCTTGTCAGCTATACCAATATATTTAGTGAGGCCATAAACTACAGATCAGGTGAAATCAGGGAACCCAGACAGGAATGGATTTCCACTGATGGGTCAAGTGTATGTTGTAAGATCCCACTTCCCAGTTTGGAAACTGTACTTACAATTTGTCATACATTCAAGCGCTCGACTGGGAAATTCGCTGAAATGAGGAAGTAAGTCTTTAAAAAAACATATGACCACTCGAAAACACTGTTTTGTGGTCTTTTATTAAAAAAGAAAGAAAGAACAAACTGTTCTTGAGAGAGAAGGACATACTGAGGAGGAGCAAATGTGCATCTAGTAAAGCAAATGATTCATGTAGTTTACTAATATAGTTTTGTATTTTGTAATAATTTGTATTATTTTTTTTTTTTTTAATTGCTGAACTTTCCAAATGATAAAACACAGCAGTGGAAGCCAAAACATTGCCCTCCCCTGACAACATTTAACACATAGTAACACATTCTGCTTCCTTTATGATGCTTGTGTGTCCCTCAGACATGCTATTCTGCAAAACAATCCAAAATCATGTCAGAGTCACAAGAACGTAGTTCCACACATTCTGTGACAATTTGATAAGGCTGAGACTCGTCAAATACAACCGGCATGAAGGTCCTGACGGATCCCTCCACTCATGTTTTTATGGTACATGGCAAATCAAAATTTATTTCGAGAAACTGAGGACAGATTTGATGTATCCCAAAGTTCAGCACACAGTGCCATACTGGAAGTGCTAAAACTAACCTGTTCCCTGAACCGGTCCTTCACTATCTGGACTACAGAGCACCACTAGAGGGCCACGTCAGCTGTCTTTAGTTGTCATACTGAGAGTGTCATTGCTGTTACTGGTGGCTGACACAAAGGCCAGCTAGCAGAGCAGGCAATTACCAACAGAAAATCATTTTATTCAGACATTCTCCAAGCAACTGTGGATGATTCTGTTGGTTTTTTGCATATTACTGCAAGGCCATCAAGCAGATGCCTGAATGTTAAGAGCTTCTGTTTTTTAACAACTAGCAGCAATCAATGGGAGGTGTTACATTATAGGAGATACTGCTTACATCTCCAACCACTTTCCTTTAATTATTACTCCCAGTGGGTGACAATGGGGCACTGAGCCAAGAGGAAATAAAGAAAAAAGGATTGATAAGTGAAGGCTGAAGTAGGTGTTTCTATGAACACAAGGATCTTTGTAGCTGTCTGCACCTTGCACAGCACGAGTACTGGTGTCTTGGACGTCTCTTATGATCATTTTCATGGATGTCGGAAGTTCCAAGAAGAGAAAACAAGAGCTCAGCTGTCTCTCTGTCTTTATCTTTCACACACATTTGTTTTTCACACATCATGTTTTTGCACAATTGCTGCCTCAAGTCCTTTCATGTCATTATTTTGTTTTGTTTTTATTTGGTCATAAAAGAATAAACATTGTAAAACTGATAAACAAACAAATAAGTGAATTAAGGGTCCTGGCTTGCATTTAGACATAGAATAGCAATAACACACCATTACGCTCAGGCCAGTAACAGATATTTAAAATAAAATACATTCTGGGATCATTTGTCCATTCTCAGGTCTTGAATAAAATCTTTATGGTCTTCAGTTTTGGTTTGCATTTGCAGTTTGCACATAACCTACTGGTTAAGACTAAAATTTTTCTAGAAACATTCAATAGGTCAGAAATTATAATAATCAGGACATTATATCATAAATTTCACATAATACTAACAACATTATTCTTATTAGTGTTGTCATTATTATTGTTATCATTATGATGTTGTTTTTGTCATTTTTAGCTGAAAATGACTTGATACAATAATTACTGTAACTTCAGACCTGTTGAGCTCATCATATTCAGTCTCTTGTGGCAGTGTGAGTGATTTCTGAAACTCTGGCTGTTTAAACATGCATCCGGCACAAATTGTTGTGGTGAACATAAAGGTGGTCAAATGCTTTTACAATACACTACAAGAGTCGCTGAAATTTCAGGTCACATGACGGGAAACTATAGGGGTTTTTTTAGTTCTGCCTTGGCCAAGAGAGTCTCGGCAAGTGAGCGTGTGTGCGCCTGACAGAATATGTGTGCGCTGTTAATATGAACTCACTTCAGTAGGAAGTTCGCTGGTTTCTTTTCTTATCCAGAAGTGAAACGGGGCGAGGCAGCTCTGACTTGTCAGCCACTTTCTGCAGCATTACAGTGCATTTGTACCTGGGCTGAGGGATGGATGAAGGTGGGGATGTTCAGGACCTACGGGTGTTCGTCAGCAGCCTGGACCAGTCAACTCTACCTCGAATCCTGCAGGTCTGCTCTGGAGTTTATTTTCAAGGTAGGCAAATCGCAAACAAACCCACCACAGTGCCTGTAACAGTTCAGTTCCAAGTGATTCCTCACCTTATCATCAGATGTTAATGAATACCTTGCTGAAAGATCAGGGCTGAGTAGAATAAACCATTGCATGAAAAACCCTTGAAATGAAGAAATAAATAGTACCAGGACTAAAAACTACCAAAGCAGAACTGTAGTTCCCCTTCTCTCCTTAAGAGTCCATTAGTCCGAAATGAAGTGCGAATGCTTCAGAGATGAGGTCCGAAAGCAATATTGTAATGAAATAAGTGTAGGTTTGTATTCGCATACACACCCTGATGTGTATAACGTGAAAATACCCAGAAAAAATGCAAATCCTTTATAAACAACTAGTGACTAAGTTTCTACCCCACCTCTGGTAGTCAGACTGAGATTAAAATAAGAAAAAACTTTATTCATCCCAAAGAAATTTCTTTAGACATTAGCAAGCTCAGTGCAATAAGAAGAACAAAAGATAATAGACAATTCAAAAAAGTAGACAATACATAATATTGCACCATTATTGCAATAACATTATTGTAACAAAATCACTGTAACACTGTCATTGCTGCGTGTAAGGTTTAGTGTGCTGTACCAGCAGAATAGTTTATGAAAGTATTAATGCAATAAGAAGAAAAAATAAAAGCAATAAAATAACAGCAGATGGTGAGAGGATGAGATTAACATTCAGTAACTTTCTGTTAATTCACGGGTTAGACAGGGTTGAGTTATATTGCAGAATTCTTAACAGAACAACAAAAAAACATACGAGGGGCGGAAGTAGCTTAGTGCATAAAACACTTGCGTGTGAAACTGCTGACCATGAAGTTGTGCCCTTGAGCCCTCAGTTGTTCAAGGAGGACTGTCCCTTTAACTAATGACTGTAAGTCACTCTGGATAAGGACATTGACCAAATGCCACTTTTAGGGTTAGAAATGGACTCTGCGGGACCATGCGTAGGAAAAGGAGTCGTCCCCAATCAATAATTAAATATATATTTATATAGGTCAGTCACTTTCAACGTCAGAAAGTGTTTTAGTTTATAAACTGGCTGTTGGTTAAGTTTACTACTGTTACTACTGTAACTGACTCCTTCACAGCCTTTTCTCGATATTGCACACACTGAATCAGAAATGCCATTTGAATAAAAAATATTATGTGGAATGAACTAATTGAGTCTCTATTTCTTTACATACATGGTCCAAAAACCACTAAAGTAGAACTGTAATTCCCCTTATCATTTTAAAATAGATTTTAGTCGGAAATAAAGCTCTAATGATCCAGAGATATGACCAGAAGGTAATACAGATGCTATCAGCACCAATAAAGGACTTGGTAATGAAATGTTAATGAAATGATTGAGATTGAAAATAATAGGTTCATTTTCACAAACACACCCTGCAGTGTGAATAAGTGTATTATCACTTGAATATACCCAGAATAACGTAAAACCATTAACACCTTGACATTGTAATTACATTTCTACCCACCTCTGGCAGTTAGACTGAGATTAGGATTAGAAATGGCCTCTACAAGATCATGAGTGTGTAGGAAAAGGGCTAGGCTTCAATCAAGCGCACCAGGCCACAGTCTATGAAAAGCTGATATTGACTACTTTTGTTTGTTTTCTACCAAAATTCACCATGGCTTCATTTTGTGATGTATTACATTTAAATTTATAGAGGTCTGTTATGCATGGAAGAACATGATTGAATGTGTTTTCAACTAACAAAAAGCTGTTGGTTAAGTTTACTACTGTTCTCATATTCTGTGGTCTTTATATTAAGTTCAGAACTGAGTAGATAGTAAATAAACACATTCTTTGTCAACATGATACTATCTATTCTGACTTGCCTTCTACTCATATTGCACACACTGCAGTAGAAAGGCCATTTGAATAAAAGTGGTGGGCCGTTATCGGCGTTAACGTGCTGTGTTAATGTGAGACTCTTATCGGTCGATAAAAAAAATATCACCGTTAATCTATTCACAAAGTTGGGTTGGGAGCTGGGTCTGTACTACGCAAGCTATGATGACTTTCACCTTGATATTTTAGTTCGGATGTATACCTAGCCAAATTACACTGTAGGGTGTGTGAATGAGTCTTCGAACCTGTGTGTATGCCTACTGTGAAATTACCACATCAAACGTGACATACTCACATGGATGCAGCTTTGAAGCCGCGGGGTTTGCTTCAGGGAAATTTTTTTCCTAAGAATCTTCCCAATGGAAACCCCGACAAGACTAAGGTTGTTTGCACCTTGTGCAATGCGTAATTAGTTTACTGTAGTAGTTAAGAAACCCGTTCTCAAAGATTTACTTTTAGTCATTATTTGGGTAGCACACATTTTTTTAAAGCCTTCGGCAGAATTCAAATGAGCCATTTTAATCTAGATGAATTCCAAGATTACAGTGAGATTAATCTAGATTTTAAACAAGTATCTATGCCCACCACTAATAAAAATAATATGTGAAATGAACAAAATGATTAAGTGTCTCTATTTCTCTAAGATATCCCTACTGTTGCGCCCTGTTAACTTTAAAATAAGGCAAGATGAGCAAGTAACAGGTGTTTAATTATTCTTAGGGAACACTGTAACGATAATACATTAGGAAGTATCTGATGCATCAGATACAGGAAAGTTAGAAAGGTCTTTACAGCTTCAAATTCATTACGAAATCATGATTTGCTCTGATTATTTATAATTAGTTCATTGTTGTTTATAATTTGTCGCTTCTGGTCACGGTCGCCTTGCCCAGGAAACATATTGTGATTATCAGCCACACTTCGCGCATGGTTGCTGTGTGAAACGACACTGATGGTTATTATCATTCTCAGGCTCAGTGTATGAACTATCGGGGAACGAGGTTTGTCTGTCTACCGGAGACTTGGTAAAGATCATTGGTTTGAAACTGGTGTCTGTCTGTTGTGTGGACGTGAGCACCAACGAGACATTTGAGCTGCCTATAGAACATTCAGGTGAGTACAGAAATAGTGAATAAACTCAGAAATGCTTTATATTTTTCAAACCAAGACATATGGGGACACATGTTAGTTCTCACACTTTTGCAGACCACCAAAGAATCTGATAAAATAAAATAGGCAAAACATTTACAGTCATTTCAGGAAAAAATGTCCAGAACCGTATTATTTTACTATTACTTTGCTAATTGTATTATTTTACCATTATTCATCTGTAATTAATCATGTCTATTTATTAAACTGTAGTTACACAGAATATTTCCAAACTTAAAAAGACTACATATATATATATATATATATATATATATATATATATATATACATCC
>JBBPCW010000006.1:11856157-11868867 GCA_037974425.1 Phenacogrammus interruptus
GGGGCGGGCACTCGGCGCCTGTGATTAACCCCTCACGCGCCGCTCAAACATAGACATTTCTCAGACCGTGGTATCGGGGGACTTTTAACGAGTACGAGTACTTTAGAAAATGTGGTATCGAGGCCGATAGCAGATACCGGTATCGGTGCATCCCTAACAGCAAGTAGTGAGACAAATGATTACAATGGCGAACAGCTCTGAACATGCACAGGAAGCATTTTTTGTGAAGGTTTTTCTCACCATGGTCTGTGGTTTGCTCAGCAGCATATGAGCCTGCACCACCTCCAGCATATGAGAAGTAATCTCATTCATGTCTTCTATGGCCCGGACACTGAATGCCACCAAAGATCTGTTATTCTGAGAAAAATTCAGTTTTAGTATGTAGGCTTTGTGTTGAATTGCTAAACAAAACCCCATTAACTGCTATACTTTACAAATGCACATGGGAAAGAATGTAACCAATAACCACTTTCAACCGATGACAAACAACTAATACATTTAAGTGTCCTAAACTTTAGTTTAAGTTTGAACCAGAGTTAAAGTATCACATTTACTCAAATGTGACATTTTTGACTATAAACATTTCTAATAGTATGAAAAAACACCACAACGTAGATTAATAATGCATAATATAATGGAATACTTCCATTTAAGGCATAATTTAAACAAAGTTTGCACAACGCTAACCAGGTGGGTATACACTTCCAATGGTTTGTAATGTAGTTTCTGTGTTTCACAGCAGTATGGTTTCAACACTTCACTTGTAGGCTTTTGTAATTCCTGACAAAGAAAAAGTTATTAAATATGAATATGCATGTAGAGGTCCTGACCTGAAAAGATCGCAGGTTGCCGGAGACCTTGACGTATGTATTGGGGGGTATGACCGAGCTATCCACACTAGGATCCTAAGAATGAGACAGTTTCACCACCAGGTGTAAGTACACAGTAAGATTTATTTAGGACTGATTTTATTAGAAAAATCACAAGACTATACGAAAATTAACATTAGATGACTTCTTCAGTTCTCCAAAAGACCAGAACATATAGGGAACTTTAATTTACTGTGCAAATACAGATAGATATAATTGTAATTTCTAAAATTTTGCAGATGTGTATATATCAAAAGCAAAATCTATCCAGAGATTTTATTTGCCCTAACATACAATTGATTTTAGCCAACAGGCCATTTCTTATCTTTAGGAAACAACACCACACCTCTCAACTAAAGGACAGGGTCCTAAGACACCTCCTTACCTCTGTGTCAACCCACTGCTTCACATCCATGGGGGCCCCTGTCATGTCATCAATTTTGTACTGGATGTTAGTCATGGACTTATCTGTGCTTCTTATGATCCCAACAATAGTGACCTATAGTGACCAGAACAAAAACAATTCCTCTTCATAAAAACACAAAACTTATATTTTGAATATTTATGACAAGTAGACATATCACTAGCTTCAAAGGTACTCTTAGACAGGTTTAGATCACCCTCAAGCTATTTGCAAAACACAACTTCTCCATGTTTATAGAGTCAATCTATGCATATTAAAAACACTTTCCCTGTAAGTGTATAGATGAGAAATAAAACCCACCTGAGCAACTTCAACATCACCCACTCTGAAAACATCTTCTGCCTGGGCTGCAGTCATGAGTTGTGAGACTGTGCAGGGAACGATTTGCTGTGCGCGTGTCCTCTTTGGGAAAATATATAATAATAATAATAATAATAATAATAATAATAATAATAATAAATATAGAGATGGAAGGTATGGCGATCGATGTTAATTAATGACTCATACCTCTAAATATTCACTTACTATCACACAAACACTCAGACAATGAAAGTTGTAAAGACTGACCCCCTTTCTGTCTCCTCCTTGTGAGGCAGCAGGTGAACCAAAGCCCCCTGGTGACTGCGTGTATCCACCACCCATGCTGGCTTCTCCATATGATCCTGAGAAAAAAAGCAAAATAAGTGGACATCTATAGACTTCTTCTATAGATCATGATAAAGCTATATGTAGCTTACTGTCAGTAAAACACACACCGATATACATACATCTTGTTATGGGGTGTACCAAATACAGCTAGTGGTTCAAGGAGGGAAAAGCTGTGAACCAGCAACCGTGTCATGGGCACCCAAGACTCACTGAAGCACATGGGGAGCAAAGCCAGAAAAAAGTTGATGCTATGAAAGAAAGGTGTCAGAAGACACAGTGCAATTAACATTTGTTATGTATGGGGCTGTACAGCCAAAGCCTGGTCAGGGTTCCCATGATGATTACTGTCCAACAGGGCTTACAATTTGCACATGAGCATCAAGACTGGTCCATAGAGCAACAGAAGAGGAGTCTGCTGAATCATGGTTGTTTTTTTTATATTGATGTTTGGGTGTACTTGCATTGCTTATGGAGATTGCACCAGTACACACCACGGGAACAAGGTAAGCTGGATGGAGAACTGGGCAACGTTATGATGAGAAACTCCTGACATTTATGTGGATATCATTTTTTAAAAAATCTACCAAAATATTATTGCAGACCAAGTACATCTCTTCATGCCAATTGTATTCTTTGATGGCAGTGACCTCTGTCTGCAAGATCATGTGCTGCAAAAATTGTTCAAGAATGGTATAAGGATCGCAATCTGATCGAGCATTTGTGGAGTGTGCAAGGCAGATACGGAGAGGCTGCTGAATATTGTTTTTGCATTTTGGTATAATGCAGTTGTACTAAACGTCGTATGTGTGTCTATATACACAGTACAATCCAAAATCCAAAAAATCCAACATTATTCTAAAACTGTGCCGCAAATGCATATGCATTGCACTGCACATACAGTGTATATACATATGATGACCACTTGTCAATTTCCCACTTGTCAATTTCCTAATGGTCAGCAAGGGCCTGAAACTGAACTTGCAGACAATATTTGCTGAAGTGCAGGAGGAGCCTGAGTAACTTGGTCACCCTCATTACTGTATTCTGGGCTTTATTCCGACTCGGGATATAAGTGCAAGACTTGGTAGTTAAAAACAGATGAAGAATAAAAGAACCTTAGCTTCTATAGAGGGCAAACGAATAAGAAACTGTTTGAAAACTAAGTAACACCAGTACAGTTCAGTGATAGTCAGTCTGCTAACTGAGGAGCTAACAGGCTCAGTGCTGTCAAAATGTTACTACTGAGTGCAGGGTCATCAGAGCTGCTTACCTTGGTTCCACATGTTTCAATTAAGTGAGAGAGAACGTGGTGTTTGTGGAGAAAACAGCTGTAAACTCCTGAGGAAAGGGGAGAGACAGGCAGATACTCTCTGTTGTTGTTGCACAGTTCTGCTCCGCGCGCTCGAATTCAGCGAGAGCGCGCCTGCGTCACAAAACTTTCCCGCGAAATCCAGCCTTTGAAAAAACTTTATTCAAACCAACGCGTTACAATTTCTGACCAGTTAAACACTATTTAACATGACTGTTATTTTATTCATTAATACGCTGTATTTTGTAAATATACTATCACAAAATTAAACAATGTTTAAGATAATTGTACTGTAATTTTTCTTTAATACATATTGTTTTTAAATATTCTACACAGTTAAACAGTAACAATGATTGTCATTTCATTCTTCAATACATAGTATTTTAAATATAATACTACACAGTTATACAATATTTAACATAATGATGTGTTTTAATTTTATTCTATTCTACAAATATAATATTATGCAGTTAAACAATATCAACCATAATACTCTATTATTTTCATTAATATGTAGCATTTTCAATATAATACTTAATAGTTAAACACTATTTGACATAATGATAATAATATTTTATCATTTAATGCAAAAATAGTGTTTTTACATACTGTACTATGAACTAAGAAATAAGAAAAATGCTTCATTTTGGTTTCATTTAATCATTATCCCACATTTTAGCTGGGTCACTCTGATGCTTTCTGTTTAACTCCACATGTGCTTTGATCAGTTACACTGTGTGGCCAAAAGTACCGTGTTACCCAGGGTTTGTGCTTGGCCCCTTCCTTCCAGGGAAGATCAACCTTAATGCTTCAGCAAACCAAGACATTTTGGACAACATTATGCTTCCAACTTTGTGGACACAGTTTGGGGAAGAACCTTTTCTATTACAGCATGACTGTGTCCCATGTCTTTAAATACAAGACTGGATGAGTTTGGTGTGGAAGAACTTGACTGGCCGCACAGAGCCCTGACCTCAACCCCATCCAGCACTTTTGGGATGAACTGGAATGCAAGCCAGGCCCTCCCGCCCAACAAAAGTGTCTGACCTCATAAATGCTCCACAGAAACTGTCCAAAATCTTGTAGAAAGCCTTCTAAGTATACCTTGAACCTAAAATAGAAAAGGGCCTTCTCCAAACTGTGTCCACAAAGTTGGAAGCATTGCATTTTCCGAAATGACTTGGTATGCTGAATTATTAAGATCCTTCACTGGAAGAAATTGTCCACATACTTCTGTCCATATAGTGTAGTTGGGGGATGGAGGGTAAGGCCGCATGGCTCTTAATAGGAGCTCCCTCTACAGGCAACACACAAATATGGCAATATGACTGTTGTACAACATGCGAGTTGTGATACAAATACCCAACCGCCTGATACCAAGTTATGCTGCAGTGAGGATTTTGACAATATGTTAAAGTTAAAGTTATTTGAGCTTGTATATCCCAACCATTACTCTAAATGCTGCTCCAGGATTAAATCAGGAGGGCAGAAACAAATGTCAACTTTGAAGGCATGAAGGCAACTTTAAGATTTTATAACCGTTTATTAGATGTTTCAGTAAGTGTAGGGCACGATTATGCATTCATGCAAGTGATATAAAGAATCTTCAATCTACAGATCATAAGAGTAAGAACTACATCAAAGAGTGCTGGCCAACTGAGAACTGGACTATGGACCTTTAGCAAGTTAGCAGAAATGATAAGAGGTGGTTTGCATGGCCTCACATATTTATTCAGATTTACTAAAGATTTACCAATTATAAAATAATTGTAATGCATGTACTTAAGTATCCAGTTCTTCTGATACATCATGTGTTTAGCTTTAGGCATGCATCAAAGCCAAAAATAATGTTAAAAACACATAGCAGCAACAAAAGTACTTATGAAAGGGGCTACTGACAACTGTTACAATGAAGATATTCAGTAAATATATTTTTGGGAATAACAGACAGCACAGCCTTGAGATTCTTAATCCTTAAACCCTGCTTTATCAACAGTCACTGGAAATCTTTCTGATATGTGTGCTGATAGTCATTGCACTCCAATCATTCCACTGGCTCCAGCTGTCCTGTCTTATCTTTAGTTTTACAATCCAGTGACAACTGCATGCCTTTCTAGTTGGATAACATTTAATCCATAGACCAAGGCTGACTGCCCTGGCTACGGTTTCCTGAGTCTCAACATGGATTTCTTCTGGAAAGTTATTTTTCTCAACTTGTTAACTGTCTGCGAGCAAGGAAATGCATTGGCAGGTAAGAGCGTATAAATGTTTGTCTAAACTATTGTAAAGATTTCATTCAAAATGACAACTACTGACTCCGTAACTGGAAGTAAGCATGAAACTAAACATCTATGTAAGGACTGGATTTATATTGCAGGGTATTCGTAGGATTTATTGAAGCTGTTAATGAAACACAATAAATATTTTTGTGATATTACACTTTCATATGTATAAAAGGAATAAATAAAAAAATACTCTTTGATGTGTTCAGAATGATAAATGGAGCATCAGAAGTTTCTAAAAATACTAAGAAAGCTGTGAAGCATTGACAATCAAGTCATTATAAATAACATTTAGACTTAAACATGTTTTAAGGGCAGACACTATCAAGACAAATAAAACTAATTTGATTACCTTCTTCATAGAATTCTTGAAATACTGTTCAAAATGGTAAACTAGTAATAGTTTATAATATTTACATTTACATTGTGTAAATTGCATATGTTGACATGGTGTACATAAAAAATGAAAGTAACATAAACTGACACTGCTGGTTTCTCCATTGATTAGGTAGCTTTCCTTTTTTATTTGTTATGTTCATTTCAGGTAGCTTCTGGCATATCACAGACCTCCACTGGGATCCGACCTACAGTCTAGGAGATGGAAACTCAGTATCTGTTTGTAGCTCAAGTGGGAACCGTCCAACCCCAGATGCGGGTAAATTTGGAGACTATCTCTGTGATTCACCATGGGACCTCATTAATTCATCTATGTATGCCATGAGGAATATCCTGCCTGATCCAGACTTCATCATTTGGACTGGGTATTCATTGCCTTTCTTCCCAAGCATAAACTGCTATGCATAATTCTATACAATCCTTGAGACCCAGCCGGTGATTTGACATTTCCACATAGATCCCACTACAATAAGAGCAAAATGCGATGGGTGGGTCCCAATGACTGTGCTAAAAATATAAACATTTCATTAATGTTCCACAGAGATGACACACCTCATGTGCCCAATGAGGATCTCGGAGAAGAAGCAGTCCTGAGTATTGTTGGAAATCTCACTAGCATCATAAAAGCGCTGTTTCCTAGTACGTGCTGCCAAAATTAAGAAATAAAAGTACAGAAAACATTAAGTAGGATGACAGACCTTTGTTTATCAATGCTTTCTTTGGTTGTTTACAGATACTAAGGTCTACTCAGCTCTAGGAAATCATGACTACCACCCAAAGAGCCAGCTGCCACCTGAACAAAATAACATCTATGAGCAAATACAAAAGTTGTGGGAGGACTGGCTTGACCCTGCATCACGTGATACTTTTAAAAAAGGTAAAAGCAATGCCAACCACAGTACTGAGCAGCAACAACTTAAAACACTTTTTGCCACTTAAGTACATGTTTTGCCATGATCTGTATTTATCATTTTCTCTTCATTATTTAAGTTAATTTAATCTTCCATGTGCAGGTGGATACTATACAGAGAAACTGCTGAATCAAACCGGCCTTCGAGTTCTGGTTCTGAACACCAATCTTTATTATGACCAGAACAAAGTCACAGAAAACATCAAAGATCCAGCAGACCAGTTTACATGGGCAGATCAAGTGCTCTCTGAAGCAGCTAAAAACAAAGAAAAGGTAACATTTCTGTTTCTTTCCGAAGAAATTCCAATATGTATTGCACAGCAATTTTGTGTTCTAAGATATAAGGTACATGATTCTGCTTTTATGAGTTTTTCCTTTCCAGGTATACATTGTTGGCCACGTCCCCCCTGGAGTTTTTGAGAAAAAGCGACATAAACCATGGTTTCGGACTGAATTCAATAAACTGTATTTGGATCTAATTCAGAAGTACCATGGTATCATTATTGGCCAGTTCTTTGGTCATCACCACACTGACAGCTTTCGAATGTTCTACGATACGTCTGGTGGGTTACTGCTAATTGTGAATAAGTTTAGTGGCTCAGGATAAACTATGGTGCCACTTAAGGGCAACTAAGTGTCACATCTCGGGCTCAACAATATAAGCTGGTTTAACACAGAAATTAGCTACTGGAATGGAACGCTGTGTGTTTGAATGCTTCATCAAAAATGAATGCAATGTATTTTCACAGGATTTCCAATCAGTGCCATGTTCCTGACCCCAGGTGTTACACCTTGGAAAACAACACTGCCTGGAGTAGAGGATGGGGCAAATAACCCTGGAATACGAGTGTTTGAATATGATGACAAAACACTTTTGGTTAAGGTATGACCAAAACCATTACTTTAAAAATATTCTATGTACGACTGTATGAATAAATTTACCACACTTTTCCTTTAGGTATAATTCTCATGTTCCTCTCTTTTAAATAACATAGTAAATATTTATCATTCTCATTTAGGATATGGTGACCTATTACCTGAACTTGACGCATGCAAACATTGCTCGGGCACGCTGGGAGAAGGAGTATCGTCTGACCGAGGCCTTCAGAGTACCAGATGCCTCTCCAGCCTCCATGCATCGTATTTTGGAACGCTTAGCAGAAGACAAATGCTACCTGCAGAAGTACTACGAATTCAACTCGGTAAACTACGACCTGACAGAGTGCGATGCAGACTGTCGTGTTGACCACGTGTGTGCAATACGAGAGGTGGATTTCGAGGCTTATGAGAGCTGTGTGGTGAAGGAAGGGGCATCCTCTGCTGCCCCAGCACTGCTGACTGTGGGTCTAGCAGTGATGCTTGGCATGTGGCCCAGCTACTAATAATGCTTCCGTAGTGCCTCCACTATTACATCTTCAAAGACTGAACTCCACTCCATGACTTTTGCAAAATTTTATTCATTTTTATCCTTTTTCTTTAAATTAGATTTATTTTCCTTTAAATCCAAAGCCAATTTTAATATTTAAAGAATTACCAAGATAGAACCATTCTGAACCATTTTAACACTAGTACATAAACGCTGTCTGCTGTTCATTTTATGATGTGAAAATAGATTCCAAAGACACTGTGCGGTTGTAACAGTTTTATGATACAACTTTCAGAGCATATTTAAAACCATTAACAAGAATGCATCAGTGTTGGGATAAATCTGATATCCAGAATGTATTATGGACTACTTAACATAATATATCTACAGATAGTAGTCATAAAAAGATATGGATAGCCTGTCAGTCTGTCCCTGATCATTTCATGCGAGTTGCACATTGATGTTAACTAATAATTCAGAAGGGCCAAGTACTTTGGGCATTATAAGTGCAGTATAATTCTGAGTGGAATCACATGACCAAAACCTGTTTGGTAGACATGTATGGCTTCATGGCATTGTCGAGAGCTTTGTGGAAGTCTTCTATGCCCACCTCAGTGCAGGCTGGGGGTGATAATTTTCCAGCACGAATTAAGGAGCAAAGTTCATCCAGCATTCCACGCAAGGCCTCATCATCTGAGAGGAAGAGAAAAGGCACTGTTCAAAAGCAAAAACCTACTGCAATATATCTATAACTTCGTTTTGCACACACAAATGTCTGTTTTATTTACAATCACCACCTCAACAAATTCCCCAAAGTTTTTATTCATTTCTAATTCTATCTTAAATATCGTCGCTGTCGGGCGGAAACCTCGTAACTCCACTTTTGGCCTTTGTTGTTTTTTTTCATAAATCAATACTATTGGTCAGTCTCCATGTGGGTCTGTAAAATTTAGAAATTATTAACCAATGAAAAGTGTTGAAAATAACTTGGGATATTTGACGACACAGTATTCATTTATTTAGAATATAAATTGTTTTTTCAGTTTCCTGAAAAATAGCCGTTTTGGAGATATGAGGTTTCCGCCTGACAGCGACGATATAACACATATCTACTGATTTTAATCCACAATTACCATTTTTGCTGCATGTACAAAACTTTGGTCGGCCTTTCAGTTGATCCACTATTTCATTTTTCTCTGAGCTTATTTGATCCTTTAGGCCTTAATCCTAAAAAGGAGTACACAATTCCAGAGCATACTAAATTATCTGATCCTCTCAGGGTGATTACACTCAGTAGCCAGAAGCTGCTTTAAAAGGCTGACCGAGGATATGAAACAACTGTGACAAAACATGACTACAAAAATACTTCCTGTTTTTTATTTTAACAATCGGGATAACTTAAAGAAATTAAAGAACTGAGAATTAGTTAAGTTCTGGGACACTAAAATAAATGTATAAATAAAAAAAGGCTTTTAGACTGCCTGGAAATGCAAAACAAAACACCCACATCACCACCAAGAACCTACAGGAATAGTTATGGAATGTCCCAGTGCTGTTACACAGACATCACCCACACAGAACGATTTTCAAAAGGAAACCTTAACTATAATCTTATCACAAACACATGAAGCATGCAATACAACACTTAAGTGAACTAGAGGCATTTTGCTGTGGACCGATACAATAAAAATTAAACATCTTGGCTATAATCACTAAAGTAGAAAAAAGACAAGTATTTACATAAACTAACACTTTATTACTATAAAGCATGGAGGCGAAAAAAAAGTTAGATATGAGAAATATTTGGCTTTCAGTCAAAGGGAATCCTAATAAGTGCAGGCTGAAATGGTGCAAACACATATGCATATAATTCAGTAGATAAGTAATAATTGTATTAAAATTAGCAGGAAAATGGTATATTTACATTTGTTATATGTGTATGTAGAAACATCTTTTAAATAGTCGCATACAGCTGTATTTAGCTTTTATGCTTACTATGAATGTGCTCCTTTTTCCACTGCGTGACCCAAAATCCTCGTACTTTCACGTCCTTAAAGATAAGGGCACTCTGCGGGGAAAATTAGGTGTAACCCACAAAATACAACCACAGAACACACAAACATGGTGAAGAAAATGCAAAACTCACCACAGGTACTGTGACTGGTTGCTTAGCCATCCCGCCATACGTCACCATTGTGCCCCCTTTTCTTGAGATGGCAGAAAAGCAAAAGAAAGAAAATGGATCATTCTGCTTTTTTCCTGCTTTTACTTAGTAATCAGTGCAAATGTCCACTAGCCATTTTATAGATATGACATGATCAAAACAGGAGTTTTTCTCAGCAATTAACTTACTGTAAATGACGCAGAAGCTCTGTGGCACTCTTCCCTCCCACTCCATTCAAGGCTAGTTTAGGTCGAGGACAAACCTGTAAAATCATAATCATGCTGCATGTCCGACCCCTTTTCACACTTTTACTTCAGGTAATTCAGTAGTTCCATGTACATGGTTAACTACTGTAATGTTATTTTAACTGTGATGTTATCAGAACACAAATATTCTGCTGCTTTTTTAGGAAACCAACCATAAAGAGTTCCTTCATTTCTGGTCTCCTGAGGGTCTCCTCCTTAATCACATGAGTGGCCCCCATTGCTTTTAGTCTGTCAGTCAGTTGTGGAAGGTCTGGCCTAGAGAAACATAGGAAATCTACATTTACACCTCACAAACTTCAAGACTTCACCTACAAAACAAATGTGATTTACTGAAGAAATAGCAACGTATTGATCTTTTCCAATGAAAGTTTTCTGATTCTGATAAAGCAGATCATGGTGGGGCTTAAATGGACCCTCTAACCTGATAATCAATTCGTTGTGCAATGAAAATAGAGTAAACCGTAAATATCTCACTAAATGAACAAACTGTTTGGTGCAGCCTCAAAAGGATGTACACTATCATTCAAACCTTTTTGTACACACCAAGACTACATATGCATGTTAATTAATATTTGCTAAAAAAATTACACTCAATACCTGTTGCTACCAAATAACTGTACAATATTTTCACAGTTGTAGGACAGTTAACAACTAGAAAATGTCATTTTTTTATTGATCTACACAAAGCCACCTAATTATAATGTGGATCATAAGACAACCTTTAGTTTCTTAACAAGCTATTTATTGACAGCCAGTGGGATGAAACAGTTAACAGGTGCATTTAAAGTTCATGCCATCACCACACAACCAGTTAACAGAATGTCAGACATGCGCTGTTCTTTCCATGTTTTAAAGAAAATGTGTTTTGTAGATATGAAACTGATGAAGCTGATATGAATGAATAAGTGGTAAAAACCTATGATGTGCAAAACTTTGGACTGGTAGCATATTTCAGATTGGCTTTGGTCAGAGTTTGAGTGTTTAAGCCTTGAAGACAAAAATGTGACCATTTGAACAAGTTGCAATGAAAGTGTGTCCATCTGGCACTAGTGTCTGAAGGATTTCATGACTTTAACAAAGCAGATTGGGACTAGTTTTACCTGTCTCTCACTACGTTGATGGTGTGAACACCCTTTGCTGCTGCTATCTGGATCACAGCCTGTCCGACTCCGCTGTTAGCTGCATTTTGGATTACTGTGTCACCTGTAATCACAGATACTGAAAGTTATATGTGCAACTGGTACTCAGTGTTTAAAGTGTTAATATTTAGTTTAGGGTCAGCAGTGTTTGGAACCTTCTACTAAAGATAACCTGGATTTAAATGTTCAAAATCAGAGAGCAATCGGAATGCAGTGCAAGGGTTAACTCCCAGAGTGGCCGCTGAGAGGACAGGAATATCTCTGGGCAGCGTCACCAGATCATCAGCGTTTAAAACGGACGCTGTTCTCCATGTGCCTGTGCAAAATATGGGCGTGAGGTTAAAAAAAATTCAGTATATTGGACATATATTCTAACCAGTTACATTAAAGCACAAAACTCACCAATACCAGCATCCCTAGGAATAACCCAGTCACCCACTTTGATTGTTTTTACATTGCTGCCCACTTCTATGACCTGGCCTACTCCTTCATTCCCACCAACTGCTGGAAGGTCAGGTAGTATTGCGTAGGTGCCTATTCAAGAGGAAAGAGGTTGTAAGTAACAGTGGTTCACATTATATCATTATTTACAGGATGTGGTTTCCTTAACAATTACAGGGGAATTCTAAGTTATTTTTTCTGCATGATTCAGATATAAACAAAGGCAGTTAAACTGCTCTGATGGGAAAATGTTCAGTGAAACCACTTTGACCCTTTCTAAGAATATTAAAGATATAAACCTTTTTCCCAAAACAGTGGTGACAGTAACTAATGGCCATTTTATTGACCACCCAAAACAACCAATGAACCTAAAATATGTATGTAATACTGATACTGAGGGGTATATATATATACACTACTGGTCAAAAGTTTTAGAACACCCCATTTTTCTGTTTGTTTGTATTGAAATTCAAGCGGTTCAGTGTCTCAATGTTCA
>JBBPCW010000006.1:11894391-11907323 GCA_037974425.1 Phenacogrammus interruptus
TCGCTGATCTGTGGTGCGCGCTCCCGAGAGGGGGATGCAATGTACGGCAGGCATGCCTTTTTCGGCATAACACCGGTCCCCATTTGCAGTTCTAACAGAATCAGTAGAGTGTTTGGTCTGCTCCGCACAGCTCTGTGGCAAATCAGTGAAACAAGCACCATGTGCAGGTGATCAACTTAGTCAATAAAGCCCAGCGGTACCAGGACACACACACACTTCTGATGGAGCCACAAGCAGGTCAGAAATTACATTTGACTTTTTCTTTTCTTCTCCTCCTTTCGTTGTCTCCGTCTCCTAAACACTAATTTGCACATACCGTTCATTAATTATTTCAGAGAACCCAAAGGCCATGGATAGCGCCAAAGAGCCAACAGACCCCCCTGAACAGAAGGTGAGCTGATTTTGCACGGAGGCTTTTTTTTCCCCCCTTGAAAGAACCTTTATATTAGATCAGCTCTGCATTTTTTTTTCAGAGCCTGGACGATCTTCAAGCCTTGCATTCAACCATAGCTGTGATGGAAGAGCAGATCGCCTTATGTGACATGATCTTTAGTGACCTCCAAGCAATTAACAGAATTGTCCAAGTAAACGGTGCTGCTTTTTTTTTTTTGAATGATCTGCCATGTTTGCCACATCAAGCTGGCTATAATGACTTGTTTGTTTTACTTTCAGGAGAACAACCTTTGATGCAGCATTTCAAGAACAGAATGAAGAAAATTCCTTAACATTTGTATATATGCTTCTTAAAAGCATCACAGTGCTACATGAATAAGCAATAAAACCGACACTTAAAATGATTGACAAATGGAGACAAGGCTGTTGAGATTTCACAGATATATTGCTTAATTCAATTCAAAAAGTTATTACTTTTCCATAATACATAATACTTTATACAAAACAAGCATATGAGAATTTTCACATTATACATTCCTTAAAAATACAGATCCTTTATATCCCCCCTCCCACACTTTTGGGTATCAAAAGCAGTCTGTTGGAAGCGTTTGTTTCCCCATCTGATAACCTTTTGCACTTTTGCTCTGATTTGCACAGCCCATAGCATGCTACTGCGTTCTGCTTTAGCCAGAACTACTGAATAAATGTTTGTGTGTAAAAGTTGGATTTAAAGAAAGAACCAGTGGATGAATCAGTTTGTTGAGCTGAAAACTGAATGATGAACTCAGCAGTTTATTGTAAAGGCAGCCCAGAAGGACCAATGTATACTCATGAGACAATGTATGATCTGACAAAACAGTTAAATCACAATTTCTGGTAAATGACAAGCAAATTCTGTGAACTGTCATTTCATTGCACTCTACTGTGGAAAAGTGATACTGTATGTACAAACTAATCTCAAACCAAAAGTTAAGCCTAACCCAAATCTTATAAAAGTTAACCTAAACTACAATTTGAAAGTGACAAAATTCTTATAACAGAATTATATGAACTTTTTAAAACTCTGAGATCGGGTGGCATGCATTAGTAATGTTTGGGGCTGCACACACATTTTCTGGAAAGGTGACAACTGTTAAAAGATTACAATGCCCATATGCACAATAAAATGCAAAACATTATTCAGTCCTATTAACCAACAAAACTGAAGCATTAAAATAAAAGCTCAGAGTTACTGTCTACCTGAAGACTCCTTGAAACTGGAGACTTCAGAGTAAAGCAAGCCTTTTGTAGTTGCTGAATATTTTACTCTCAGTTACTTTCAACTAGTGGCAACTTGCATAATGATGACAAAATACTGAAGCAAAGGTTTATTTCACTTCATTTATGAAGAGAGCTGAAGCTTGGTTGATTCTAATAAAATATGGAAAAAAAAAATGTATTTTGCATAGATCATTCACTCTATAACCGACATTATGGCCAAACATAGTGCGTGTTCTGCCTTGAACAAATCTTTCTTTTACAAAGCACCAAGGGAAACAAATTATTCTGCATGAACCAAACAACTTTAACAAAACAATGTGTTACTGAAACAAAACAACAAAAAAAAAATGTGGGTCAGTTACTGCTACCATTTCTAAAATATCCCCCCCACCCCCAAGTAAAAATCATATGAACCTCTCCGATACAATTTTCAAATGCCCTATCTTCATTAAAAAGACAACTGGCACAAACACGCAGAATATTTAGCTTGTGCCAATAGCCATGAATAATTTTTTTTTAAAAACCCAAACAAACAAAACCCACACTGTCTACCTAGAACGGGCCTGATGTGTTGAACACAGCATGAGTCTGTGTACTGTCACTAAACTATAACAGCAAATGTGAGAATGTGCAGATATCAGAACTAACATAAGCCAATGTGACCTTTTTAAACAATTTTCTTGGCACTGGCTAAAGAAAAGGTCGAGTGATTTCTAGTAACTTGGCTCTCCCTGAATGCCATGTTACAGTGAGAAATATGTTATGTGGTAAACCATTTCTTAGGTAAAAAGAGCTTGACAGTTAATCTGCATCATAACTGTAAAGCTGTTTTGTCCTACACATGATAACGAGGGACTATGGTAAGCTCTTCTTGTAATAAAAAAAAAAGACAGAGGTAAAAAAAAAAACTGCATGGCAATTTGAAAACAAGTAGGTTGCAAAGAAATAGGGCAGTGCAGTGCAGTCTTCCACATCCCAAAGTGTGATTGCCCCCGGTAGTTCTATACAAAAATACAAATACAATCTAAGGGCATAAACATTTATAATTTTAAATGTACTACATTATATTTACATATAATCAGTTCCTCAAAGCCTCTCCTTACAGCAGTTGCGTATAAACAGGGGGACTTATGGGTGCAAGGAATAACTAGTCATTCTCTGTTATCTAAACCTTGGCTTTGTGATGCACGAGCAGGTTATACGTAAGAGATTGCGCTCCTACAGTCCTGATGTTCATTTTTATGTAATTTCAGGGACAGCACAAACATGTATACCTCTGCTTTGATATCCTATATCCCTGAGCAAGCCACAACAGTGAGACTTACATGGGTCTTTAAAAGAAGAAGAAGAAAAAAACAGGTCCAGGAAAGGCAAAAATCACCTCAGTAACAGTAAAGCAGGGGCAGGGATGATTAATCCCACCTCAATTATATGCCTGACCTGCAACCCAAAGGCAAGAACAACAAAAATATAATGTTAGATGGGTTGACTCCACCAAAAACAAACACAGACAAAAAATAACTTGGTCCACCAAGTTATTGTGAAATAGAAAGGTCAGTCATGGAAAACATGTACTGCATTGATCTAATAAGAGAGATTAAGTATTTCAATAAATTAATATATAAAAATTAAATACTAGTTACAGGCAGCCAACCAAAAACACCCATCAGTTACATTTTAAAGGCAAGCAATTTGTCTCTCTTTTCTGTTGACACAAACTGCTTCAAGATTACATTAGAGTCACATTTCTTGGGCTACTGTAGTCTTTCTAATAAATTACATGTAATATACTATTCATATCTTACAGCATGTGCTGGGCTTGATGACTGCATTAACTAAAAAAGGGCTTCAGTTTTCCATTCAAAGTGCTGCCAATTGAGTTTCAATCACATTTACAACTTATCAGTGTGGCTGGTTGACAAATCCTATTATGCTGTAGGATTTTGCTCAGTTCAATAGCTCTCAGTGCTTTAAGTCCTTGTCAACTGTGACTGTCCTGTACCTTTTAAAACATATTCTACTCCAACCTACACTAGGAAGCCTGATTCACATTAACAAAGGATTTATTCCTTTGAGCCCAAGATTTAAAATATTGCTTTTTCTTGCTTTGTTTCATCTCATCTCACTTCCCTTAATGAGCTACCAATCATTTGACAACCAGGGTCATAGGATTGTAATACTGGTCCGAACAGACCACGAGCACATCTTAATGTTGCCTGGAAGGACTGCTGTGATTCAGTGCGAAAGGTGAAGTGACTTCAAGCAACAAACTACTTACAAATCTCTTGTTTTCAGTGGGAAAGTTTCATTGTAGGAATATGAGCAAAGCACACGTTGAAACTAATCGGAGTGCACTGTGACTAAAATGCTAGCTCAAGGCTCACATGTATTAAGCATCTAGGATTAGCTCCCCCTGTATGATCATACTCAAAAGAATATAAAAAGGGCAAAACTCATCCTAGATAGATTCTTACTCTGAGAAGTCCAGTCCCCTGGTTTATAGAGCATACCCTTATGCATCAGATCAACAATGCATAAGGTATAAAAATGATCAAGACCCATTAAAACCCGAATGAGCAAGAGGGATGGTGATTCTTAGCTTTCTTTAGGTGGTGGTGTTGCTGCTGCGCTCACTCATGGAGAACTCATCAGCAACCATGAGCAGAGCCTCAATGTTAGCTGTTGTCTCAGGACTAAGGAGGTCTACCACATCCACATTGGCCAGACTGTCTGTAGGAGTGCTGGAAGCTATGGCCTCACTGTGGAATGTCTGAGTTGATGCAGAGGGATTCCCAGGCTGGATCTGTGTCTGAGTAGGGTTCACCTCGGAGGAACAGCACTGTGGAGTTGTCTCTGCAGGTGGTAGTGGTGGTGGTGGAGGTGGAGGTGGAGGTGGAGGAGGGGGAGCAGGTGTGAAGGTGTCTGTAGGCTCCTGCTGTGTAGAAGCATTGCTCTGACTCCTTTCTTTAGCTGAGTCTCTGCAGGCACACTGACACTGGCAAGCTTCCTCCTGTTTAATTATGATGACTGGGAGGCTAAGGCCTATCTGCTGCACAGGGTTCCCTAAGAATAAAAAAGCAGCATGCTTGTCAATTTCTCTGTGCATTCATGTTCATGGATTGAAACAAAACATGTGTTTAGTATATAACAATTACAGGCAAGTGAAATTTCAATATTACATACAAATTTGGTCATACCTGAATGTCCACCTACAGGTATGGCTGTTGTAAAGAAGACCTTCTCCACTTTTGGGCCCTATGAAAAAAAAAAAAGAACATGTGAATATGCATTATTGCTATACAACTGATTTGAGCTATCACGCAGTCTGTGCTCTATCCATGCTCGTATATGTAAAAAATGTTTTTCTGAAGCCATTCTGTTGTGGACTTGCTCCAGTTTTTTTGGGTCATTTTTGTTGTATTATTTTTCTATAGAGCTTCAGCTGATGTACAGACATTCTCACATTGTCTTACAAAATGTTTTGATACACTTGGGAATTCATCTTCCCCTCAATGATTGCAAGCTGGCCAGGGCCTGAATGCAGTTAAGCGTGCCCAAATCATGATGTTTCCTCCAACATACCTTATGGTTGGGGTGATGTTTTCATGATGATATCCTTATACACCAGATGTAGTGCTGTTTTTTCTTCAAATAGTTAAATCTCCATCAGTCCACAAAATATTTTGCTAATACCACTGTGGAGTGTCAATGTGCTCTTGCAAATACTTCAGCCGGACAGCAACGTTCCTATTAGGAATCAGCATACTTTCAAACCTTTGGCTGTCACTCAGTTGTTTCTTTACCTCACTGAGCAGTCTTCGTTGTGCTCGAGGTCATTTTGACTGGGCACCCACTTCTTGGTAGAGTAGCCACAGTCCCAAAGTGTGTCTTTTTGTAGATGTGGTAGAATTTTAAAGCTATTTGTAACCCTTTCCAATTTTATGTATATCAACAATTCATAGGCATATTTGTCTCCTAAAGTTGAGTGTTTATCAGGCAGAGTAGCTCTAGTCCATAACTCCAAGCCAGGTATGCCAACACCTGACTCTGATTAGCTTTTCTGAGGGTTCACATATAGTTCTCAATAAAGGCATGAAAGATCAGGATTTCCTTGTGTCATTATTTTAGGCACATGATTTTTGTCAATACCCTTGACTTTTGCCACTTTACACTGCAAATTGAGGTAAGAAGTTGAAATAGCATTTTGGGTACCCTCACCTGCTGTTCAGGGTTCTGCTGTGCATTGGCAGCACTGCTGAGAATCCATTGCAGGTTCTGGTCAGACATGACAAGGCTGGGCTGCAGAAGGCCTTGCGTAGGAGCGATGGTTATGGTGGGTGTGGGAGCCAGGCTGGCGTTGCCTGCTAAAGGCACTGTGTGCGTCACGACTGCTGCTGCCGCTGTGGTGACTGCTGTCGCTGAAGCAGGGTTGGAGATATTGGCCACAGTTGAGGTGGAGACCGGCAGGGCATTAGTCGGAGCAAGAGGCAGGGCAGGCGCGAATTGTTGGGTGGCAGCGGGTGCAGGGGGAGCGGGCACTTCTGGTGTCTGTAGTGAGGTATGGAGAATTGAGGGAAAGGTGGCAGACTGCGGAGGGGTGTGTGTTGAGTTGCTGGCAGAGGCTGTCTGAGAGGAGGATGAGACAGGCTGAGTAGAGTTCTCAAGGACAGGGGTGTTAAGTGAGTTAGATGAAGAGGAGGATGAAGGCAGCTGAGGGTAGGAAAGCAGAGTAGATGTTTCTGCCACGGCTGGCTGTGGTGGTGTCTCCAAGCCAAAAGCCTCCACTAGGTTATCTGGGGGTGCAGAAAAAAATAGATGAGACTGAGTGTTGGTACCTGGGTAAAAAATACACTTTGTTTAGTTAATCTGTCGAGAAGTACTTGCCTGAAGGATGTGCGTCATCTTGACTGACACTGTTTTCAGGGCTCTGGAACATCAACTCAAATATCCTCACAGGAGTAACACTATTCAGTTCCAAGCTCTGCGACTGCACATTGTGAAACAATTAAAGGAACAATTAGTAACAATTCTAATAAACTAATTCTAACAATTCTAAATTACAGTGCTGTGAAAGAACAACAAAAAATTGCCCTCTCCTAAGTTCCTCAATTTTTGCAAATGTCACAAAATTATTTCAGGTCCTCATAAGAAATGTAATATAAGGAAAACATGAATAAAAACAAACTGAATTAATAGAAAAAAAGGCTGCCAACACTTATTAACTGTGTAAAAATAATCGTAAAATAATTGTAAAAATAAAAGCAACTGGTTATTCCACCTTTACCAGCAATAACATCAACCCGCTGGTTAGCATAAACAGAGATTAGTCTTTCACATTGTGGAGAAATTCTGTCCCACTCCCACATTTGCAGAACCATTTTAATTCAGCCACTTTAGAGGGCCTCTGATCATTTAAAGCCCTGCCACAGCATCTCAATGGGTTTCTAGTCAGGAGATTAGCTATGCCATTCTAAACTTTAGTCATGTTTATTATGAGCCATTCAGAGGCACGTGTGCGCTTGTGCTTTGCAATGTTGCTGTTCATAACAAAACTGTTCTCAGTGCAGGATTAGAGAGAAGAATACAGTTCTGTCTGTTAGGCATTGAAGCAGCAAAGTATCCCCAAATTTGAAATAGTGAAATGGTGTATCAGCTTTAATGCTAGATGTAAAAGTTTTCCAAAATTACACTTTTTAACACATAAGTCCACAGAACAAAATGTCTAAGCATCAATTAGGTGTTTGACACACAACACAAACTTTTATGTTCTGCTCAGACAGAACTGACTTTTGCTGTGTGGCTCCCCTGTGGAAAGCATTTTTGCCCCTATTTAATGACTGAAATCATGACCCTTTTCTGAGGTGAGCAAGGTCTATAGTTCCTTAGTTCGTTCCTTAGATTCGAGTTAGATTCAAGTTTCCTGTCGTCTCGTCACTGCGGTCTTAAACAAATTTGGAACCATCTTAGAGAAGCTGTTCCAATTGTTCCAAATGTCTCTCATTGTGGTTCACTGTAGTGCTAGGGCCTTAGGAATCATATTTTAACCTTTTCCAGAAATATCTATTATTAAAAATACATGCTTCTTCATCCCTCCTTGAATTTCTTTTGACTGCCACACAGTGTGCTGCTTGCTGAGAATAAACAGTGTTCTGCTGGATAGAGACTGAAAGAATAAAATAATGTTATCATGATCTGAGGTTTTCGCTTAAAACTTACTGGAACAAGACAACTGTCGTAAAACACATATATGTGTCAAAAACAACTGTTTTTTTGGATTTGGATCCAAACCTTTGTGGGTTGTAGAAACATTATTTTGTAGAAACAAATTTGTAATACTTGATACAAAACCAACAAGGGCAAAATATGTAGTTCCATGTGCTATCTACTATTCAGGACATTTAGCTTATATTTTCTTCAGCCAAACATTGATGCAAGTGTCAGAAACTCATACACTGTTAACACTACATATAATACTCCTGATATAATACACTCAGTTGGCAACAACAAAACTTCCACCATTTGGTGATTGTTCATTTGATGATTTGATATGTTCCATAACTGACAATAACTCACATTGTTGACATTTTCTCGTAGCTCAGAGTCTGTGGAAATTAGGCTCAAATCACTGAGGCACAGTGAGTGATTTGCATCCTGTAATTAACAAGAAAAGAGCTTGTTAATATGCAAAATAATACTGTTGAAAAAAAAGTTAAAAAAAAAAATTCAGAACCGTGTTTTTATCTTTCATTACACACATTACCTTTATCAAAAAGAAAAAAAGGAGAGCAAAAAGAAGCAGCCAACGATGCATTTTGTTACATACACTGATCAGCCACAACACTAAAGCTGCTGACAAATGAACAGCCTTTATCACACCATTATCGGGGCACCTGACCACCTTTCCGGCGTTAGGGTATACTAGGCAGCAAGTGAACAGTCAGTTCATCAATGTGATGAGATAGAATCAGGAAAAAAGGCAGGAGTAAGGACCAGAGCAACTTTTACAAGGGCCAGATTTTAACTGCTAGATGATTGGGTCAGTCTTGTGAGGTGTCCCTGGTATGCTGTGGTTAGTACCTACTAAAATTAGACCATGAAAAGACAACTGGTGAACTGGCAAAAGGGTCATGGGCACATTGCAGCTTGCTGATGTGTGTGGCGAGCATAGGCTAGCTCATCTGGTCCAATCCCACAGAAAATCCCACTGCAGTACAAAATGAAAAAGTTAATGCTAGCTATAATAGAAAGGTGTTAGTTTGCCGCAGAGCAGTCAAGAGTGCGTGTGCTGACCTGTGTCCAGTGCTGAAAGTGCCTTCAATGGGCAAGTGAGCTTCAGAACTGCAGGGACACACTACTAAGTAGCAGTTGGTTCAAACTAGTTTCTCCAGCACATGCTGCAAATGTTCGACTACACTGAGATTCAAGTAAACACCTTGAATTCTTTGTCATGTTCCTCAAATCATTCCAGAACATTGTTTCCTGCTACGGAGGAGACTGGTTGTTTCCTTGGACAATGCTGGATAGCTACTGCACTTATTCACTTGTTCCCTCCAAAACATGGACATGTAGTTTTAGTTTACATTTTGTACAAATGCAAAGTTACCCACCTCCGATAAAGGATGACTGAGGCTGACTGTGTAAGGTGGGCCTTTATCATGACCCCGAATGTGACTCTTCAGACTGTATTGTGAACTGAATGTCTTCTCACAGCCATCACTAGGGCAAAAAAAAGGCTTCTCTCCTGGTCAGGAAGATCAAAGAGAATACTAAGGCTTTAAACTCTGTATAACGAATAAACCCTTTTTATAAAAAATGGTTTGTAAAAACTAAGCACAAGTTCCATGAATTTCACAATGATTTGAAGTGATGGTGAACAGATAAACATACATCTGATCTGATAACTCCTCTTTCAGTGCAAAAGGAAATGAAGAAACACCATCTTACCAGTGTGTGTCCGCACATGTGTTTTCAAATGGTGACTTGCGGCAAAAGCCTTACCACAGCCGTCATGATCGCACCTAAAGAGATGGTGACATTTAAAAAGAGTCACGTAAACTAGACATACACATCCTGTCCTGCAAGACTGCTTGCATGCACACTATTTGGAAGTGACTTTGCTCTCCAGTAGCTCAGTATCTATTTAAAAGTACCCAATCATTACAAAAACTTCATAAACTATGAACAAATCTATGTACAGATTTGTGGGAAAAAAATTGGTATACAGTAAATATTCTACAAGAGAGCTTAAATACAGTACTACAGACTGTGCTCAAAATCGCATACATCTACACTCTACTGTTCACCTGAATACGCTTCTAACTGTGACATATATTTTTGACATAGTATGGTAGTATGCTGTCTTAGAAACAGTGTTCACTTGATAACAGACAAGTAAAGGAATTGCACAAAGAAATATTTCAAAAGAATAAACAAATACATTCAAAGTCAAATAACCCACCGAAACGGCTTCTCCCCAGTGTGAGTACGAATGTGTTTCCTCAGATCACTGAGTGTGGTAAAGTACTTGGTGCATCCTTCTGATTCACAGTTAAATGTCTTCCCTGTGTGCAGCCGCTGATGTGCTTTCAGCCTGAGACAAATAGGAACAAAGTTATTGAAACACTGGAGAGAAAATCTGAAATGTACAACATAATTAACAAATGCTAACTTTGCTGACAAGAAACTTTATTGATTACATAAAAAATATGATATTTATGGGCCACTGAAAAACAAGAATAGCATGAAGTAGTACTTAGCAACACACACAGGTACTTGAATGTTTCTAAATTGTATAGATTTCTGCATAATTATGACCTAAAACAGCAGATATTTGAGATATGTTCTAAAAGTTGCTCAGAGACAAATATACTGTCATTTATTTGAGGAAATTGAGAACAGGTGTGAATGGGCTCTGTTTTATTTTGAGAACAGAGATCTGTCAGAGTCTAATGCTTGTGGAAATTTGTCATGGCAATGGACATTTCTAAGGGATGTTAATGCTCATCAGACTGGAAAGGGTTATAAAACAATGCCTAAAAATTTTGAATTTCTCCAGTACACAAATGCAGTAAATCCATGATCACTGTTACGCTCCACAGGGGTGGCTGAATAAAGACCATTCCAAGAGCAAGTTTGCAAGGTCACTGAAGAACCCCGGGTAACAGCTAAGCAACGAAAAGCCTCCATCACTCTGGCTGATGTTAATGTTCATGAGTCTACCATCAGTAGAACGCTGAACAATAGTGTGCTTGGCAGGGTTGTGAGGAGAAAGTCACTGCTCTCCAAAAACAACATGGCTGCCTATTTACAGTTGCTAAAGATGAAGTGGACATGCCCTATAGCAATTGGAAAAATGTTTGGAGGGCAAATGAGACCAAAAACGCGTCTTTTTTGGCTTCAATGAGAAATTTTGGGAACGTTTACAAAACAGGTTGGACATCTTAAACAATGCTTTTTAATTATATCAGAAAAATGAACAGGAAAAGATAAGAATAAACATATCATTTGGAATGGCCATATCAAAAATCCTGTCACTACTACAGAGCTGTCAATCTAGTAGCACAGAACAATCTTACAGTTGTGCTGCAATGTGGGGAGAGGAGAGAAGCAGTCTACTCTTGAAGCTGCTGTGCTCAAGGATGAAAAACATTGCAAGAAATTCTGAAAAGGGCCAAATAGGAATGACTGGCCAATGTCATATCAGGTCCAAGAACATATCAGTAAAACTGGTGGCAGGGTCTTAGATACCCAGCACTCACTGATGAAGAGCAAAAGCTAGATAGTCTGTCTTAAGTTTTGCACAAAAAATAGATACATGCCGTTTGCACCCAAACTTTACCATGAGATGCGTGATGCTAAAAGTATTCACCATGGCTGTGTTAAAACTGCCTCATGTTTGCCTGTTCTGTGTCGATGACATTTAAGCATTAGTCTCCTGTCTTTATATATGGTGGTGTTTATTTGTCAGCAATGGTTGATAAAATTGATCTCTTAGCTGTTATTATTTATGTAAATTATTATTTAAGCGTTTCTTTGTAAAAATTTAGTAAACAACATGCATTTTTTTGATACATGCTTGATATTGTGAGAATTGAGAGTATGAATTGTGAGCACACAAACACGATTTTCATTTAATCAGCAATCATGCAGCTCTATTTTTTTTTCCTACCAGACAAAACATCCTGAAACCAAACTTTAGCACTAGACTACCTTTGAGAGGACCGAAAAGACAGGATTGGGCTGGGACAACACTAATGGAGAGGGGTGTGCTGTGGTATGGTGGGTGAGAGTCGATGGTGGCACTACTCCCACCAGCACTCTCAATGGCCTTCAGCTGTGTCATATGAGGAGCCTCTTTGACAGCATGAGGTCATCAGTGTCATTGCTTGTGCCCTGTCTAAGTGGAATATGTAAAGCTATAACAAGCAGCTGTCCCGCAGCAAATGCTCCAACTTAGGAACAGAGCAAGGAGATTTAAACTAATGCTCACTGGATAATAAACACATTAAAAGCAGACTGGGTGATATGATAGCTCTTGAAACAAACAATCAGAAAGTTTTTATTCATACCTACAAGTACAATATGTAGTTGAGTAAAACTGAGCTTTTTATATTTTCAAATATCTAGGCAGAACTTGTCCAATAACCCTTATTCAGATGGCAGCTTCTCCAAAGTGAGCCTCACCTGTAGAGTGTGTTGAAGGCCTTCTCACAGCCCTGCACATCACATTCGAAGGGCTTCTCTTTAGTGTGGACGCGGACATGGATCTTTAGGCTGTAGGAAGTGAGGAAGGCTTTGCCACATCCCTGCTGGTTGCACACAAAAGTGTATTCACCACGGTGCGTCTTCTGATGTGTCCGAAGGTTTCCCGCTGTGCTGTACGTGCGTGTGCAGCCCTCAAACATGCACTGGTACCTTTTAACCTATAAGACATACAGATGCAATTAAGGGCACCGGAAATTGTTTTCTCTGGCTCAGTGTTCCCTTAAAGAATTAGAGATTTCCATGCATTCTGGAGTACATTGCTTTGACAGGTTGGTCAATCACAATATTTGCTTGTGTATGCTTCAGTCAAAGTCACTTTTATATATATATCGGTCATTCCGTGAAATCATTTTGCGTCCCAGAGAAATGATCTTTCATAAAATCACTATAATACCAGATACATGCATAATTTGAAAACATAACATTAGCATGTCTTCCATCATCAATACTACCTCAAAATTAAGTAAATTAAATATTATTGTCCATGGTTAAATTTGCATTTATGTTGATAAGGC
>JBBPCW010000006.1:11928424-11943772 GCA_037974425.1 Phenacogrammus interruptus
GGAGTGCTATTAGTGTAAAGATGTGGCTCTTTTCTGCACTGCATGTTGTCTACATTAAGGGCAATGTATCAGATTTAGATGAGCAGCTTACCTCTGGACACTATCCTTTCTTCAGTAGCACTTTAGATGAAAATAAACTCTTTATTGTTTATAAACTGCATAATTATTTCTTCTAATAAATGTAACAACACCATCTACATTGAAACATTTTCTTCCAGTTAACCTTTTTCTCACAATAGCATTATATGCATGAACTACCAGCATGAAACACTTTAAATTTCTTCGTCTTTTATTATAGAACACAGCAAACTGTGAAAATGTCAGCGGTATTAAATTTCTGTGATAACCAGTGGTATAACTGAGAACTATTTTCCATTGTTCACATTTATCCAAATCATAATGTTTCACAATTGGCTGGAAAATAACACCCATACGGGCAAAGCGGATTTTCAAGTAAAGAAAGAAACTGGAACATTAAAAAAAAAACTTACAAGAACAACCAGAAACATATAAAGTGCTTCATTAGTGAGATATACAATGATCAACAAGTCTATTCAAAATATGCTTTGGGCAAGTGGCAGTGGCTCAACAAGAGATGCATAAACTTAATTGTATGTACATGCATTTGCAGTCAGTTGACTAAAGGTGGTGAAATACATCCAGTCACATACTAGTGCATTGTAGTAGATATATATGGATCCACATAATGTCGGATAAAAATGTAAACACATAATATCAATATCAATATAATCATCGGCATCAGTGTTTCTTAGAGTTTGTTTAATGCTTCTTTGTAATTATGTTTTTACAATAAACACAAACAAAAGAAGGGAGTGGAATGGCTGAATACAGTTATTCCTGTTAGCATGTCGATAGACACACTAAGCAATCTCAGCCGTCTGAGGACATCTGAAGATACCACGCCACACATATAAGAAGTATTAAAAGATGCAATGTGCATCAACAAGCATAGTTGACACAGAGAATATGTAAATATACAACTTGACTTTCTTGTCATACAAAGTCATCACATTTACTATGTGATGTGCCACAAAAAAACAGAATGCTGGAACAGCACTATGTAAAAAGTAGTGATCACAAGATCATTATTACATTTAGATTTTATCTCCTTTTCATTTTTACTCACCAAGGTCAAAACTTTTTTTCACATTCTGACAAACAATTACAATAAATCACCCTTAGACTTAAGTTTGAGAATTTCTGCTGCAAGTTGCTGGGCATCTTTTAGCTTTGGGAACATTCCCATGACTTTGTCCACATGATATGGGTTAAAAATGGCATAGAGTTTCTTCCTGACTTCTTCTCGTTCTGCCTGTGAACTGACCATGTACTGGTTGCATTCATACACATCAGCGGATCTCTGAAGACTAGCATTGCAGACAGGGTCTGGTAAGCTGAAAGCTATCCGTGGCTGTAGAGGCCAATATGGGTCAGACCAACCGTTGGGCATGCTACAGCCGTGATTGGGTCTTGGGTAAGGTGCTGTGCCATAACCAAGAAAGTTACTTGGACTTTTGGCAAGACGGCAGAACTGCTGGTGCCCTCCTCGCCCAGTTGAATCAGAAGAGCAACTACAGGGACCAGAAGCATCTTGGCGTTCGTAAGAAGGCCCAGGATGTTTGGAGCTGACCCTGTACAAGTCTTCAAGACCTCGTGATGCCTCTGAAAACTGGCCCTCAAAAGAGCCAAGGCCAGAGTCTGAGCTAAACCCAGAGGAAGGAGGGTTTGGTAAAAATGGAAACTGCCACTTCAGGGGAGTGTGGCTAGCTACATTAGAGCCATGGTTGCCACTGCCGTTTATGTCATCCCAGTAGGGCAGCATGCCATTGCTGTACTGGCTCCTCAGCGAAGAGCCTTTGGAGTCCAAGGTCAGTTTATTTTCCAGGTCTTGCTGCAGGGAGGAAACAAAGTATGACCCTCTAGGAGAAGCCCCTAGTGCTCCTCCATTCTCCGGACAGGAGTGGACAGGGTTCGACAGTCGAGCATTGTCCCTCAGCTCATCTGCCAGTGAACGCAGGGACTGGTTGGCGCGCTCAGGGTGGTAAAACTTGCACTTGATTCCGTATGTGCATTTTTTCCCTGCAAAGTAAACCAGGTTCAATTACATCACAACTATTTTCACTACTACCATCACCAACACTAATAATAGTAATTATTTAGAAGCATCCAAAGACTTTATAACAAGACACCAGAAAATAAAATATAAAATGTAAAAAGGAGCCAAAGGCAACACAACATATTTGTATGCCTAACCTATTCGAGCGCATCACATTATCTGTATATCAGCTCCTGTTTCCATTTGTGGCATGCATGTGAAAACAGAAAAAATTGAAGATCTGATATCAGAATTCAGAAAAGGTGTGTACCATAAGGACAGAGCTGGCGTTTAGGGTCCGGTAACAGGGGTTTCTTTCGGAGGAAGTTATCCAAGTTTGGACCATGACGGCCTAGTGGGTCATCTGGTGGCATGAACCTGATGGAGAGAGAACAATACCTCGTCATGTTCATCACCATTCAAAATAAACATTGGTGAAGACACAAAGTATTGTGAACAAGAATTAACCAAACTGCATTACAGCAGATCTTTCCTAAAAGAAATCAACACTTTCACAACGTAACACAAACAGCTACAAAATATGAAGATGAATAACATTTAAATCAGACAAAAATATGTTTTTAGAAGCTGGAACACATACTTGTCATTAACAAAGGAGTACATGAGCAGCTGTTCCTCAATGCAGCGTTTCCATTCAGGCCGTTCACTCTGAAGATCACGGTATGTGTCATTAGACACAATGATGCCGTCCACCTCATGGGCATGTCTGACAATAAAACGATCGTCATAGCACACCAGCCGCTTGCCTCCCACCCGCCGGGAGGGTGTGAATACAACTATTTTCCTCCGTTCCAGCTCACCCAGAATGTGCTGATCTGGAATCAAACACAAAGATGGTCAGTTATACTGAAGTGTTACAATCCACTGTATTATACATTCACACTATTTACAATCACAGGGGGCAACACATCAGTGTTGTCTTCCTGCGTTTGCCTCATGTCGGTGTGTTCTCTGCAAGAATTTGAATATAATGATAGGAATTGAAGGAAAATAACAGTAGATGGGTCTCATACACAAAAACAAAACAGATGTATTCAATGTATTATACAGGAACTAGTGTCATAGCTCATGTGCCGTGTTTATAGATTTAATAATGTAAAGGCCCGGTAAAGTTGTCTTAAATATAACCATACACCCAGACACCTGGCACACATTGTTGTGGAGCTATACAGGTGGTGCTGGGCATACAGGTCATCATCTGAACTATCAACAACTCAAATTAGAGCCCTTATTGGTAATATAAAACATATACCTTCTGTAGCATTTAGTAATATGACATAGTTTTTGATAGTAGTTATACATGTTACATGCCTGATTTTTTTTCATGACAATATTTTACTTGCTGAGGTTTATTCAGTTTGAACAGAGAAAAATAATCAGGCATGTAACATGTATAATTACTATCAAAAACCATTAATAAAATGCCCCCTCTTCCCAAAGTGTCTCTTTATACTCTTTATAACATTTCTTTGAAGCAGTCCAAAACTGCCTAAATGAAAACAGCCGCCCTCTCCAGTTGACAAACCAAAATCACTCACAACTCTGCCCCCACTTACAATAAAATAGAGAAGGAAGCAACACAACCATATATGTTGGACCTGTGTAGCAATTATTTGCTACAAGGAGCAGCAGGGGCAAGTTGTGATTAGCCTGGTTCATCAATAAACGACATTAAATTGTCTGATGATGAAGTGGATCAGCTTTTCTATTTGCCCAATCACTGCTCACTCTCCATTCCACCTGCTCCTCTCCTCCTCTTGATTCTCCCACGGTCCTCCAGGGTAGGAGAGGAGCAGCAGGAAGGGATGGACTGAAGTAGTAGCAAAAGTTTGTTGACAGCACTGTCTTCTTGACAGCTAAATTAGTGAATCAAAATTGAAATGACCAGTTGATGAGACAATCATGAACCATGTTTTACAACATACTGATCTAAAATATTTAACAAAGCATTCTGAGTGTCCCTGCCTGGACGACAGCATGGCAGATTTGTTTTACTTATCTCTCAGTGACTGGTTTACCCAACACACCCGTCTGACCAGTTTTTTTCCCCCTACACCATGACAAAAGAATACATATGAAACAATAATGCTGCTATTCTATTTACCCAGCACAGGATTTGCCACCTATGAACACCTTTGAGGTTCATTCTCTACAACAAGGAAGCAGCCTCAACTAATTCTTGCCTGGAAGCAGATAAAAGAATCACAATGAAAGGCAGTCGAGAGTGACACCGAAAGAAAAATACTCTTGAACTTCCTGGTAGGGGGAATTCCCAGAGTGACTCCAAAGAAGGTTGATTCTTCCTGATAAATCAGAGTGATTTTGGAAGGAAAAACACCAAATAAAAAACACTCGTTTTGCCAGACACTCTGGCCTGTACAAAGCTGCTGCAAGTACCGATGCACAGCAGACAAACCATACTGGTAAACCAAACCATGATGTTTAAACACAGCTTTAAGAAGATTACTTTATATTTTCTTATTAAAGTATTCATGCCCAACATCACCAAAAAAACTGCTGCGTTTTTTCCATGTGTAGCATATACACACACACAAACCTGAATAAAGCTGGGTACAATATTTCAAATGATCCCCTCTTAATTTAATTGAGAATGCCAATGTTTGTTTTGTATAACAACAAAATAAACAAACAAAGTCCCTGTATGTTACTTATTAACGGGGTAAACTGTGGGATTAAAGAGAATTATAATGCAATTCATCAAGGTTTATCAAATAATTAAATTACATATGAGACAAGAGAGATAAAACTCTCAAAATATGTCTAGAAAAAGGTTAGATAAATTAGATGAAGAGATACTTCAAAGAATGGCACATATGATCTTTTGTGTACCAAAGCAAAACACACCCACATGCATTGCTTTAGTAAGTGAAGTGAAAACAATGTGATGTCAAATCTGATAGGGCTTTTGTTGCAGTGCATCTTGTAATGTTTTGGAAGGTTCTCACACACGGTTCTTGGATGAGTCATTTTTTCGGAGGAGGACAGGGAAGTGTCTTTACCTGAAATGGGGACATCAGGCCTGGGCTGCTCTTTTCGCCATAAGGGCACAAATACAGTGATGAGACTGTGTCCTCTCTCAAGGAAATAGTTGACTGCCAGCTCGATTCCTCGGCACGAAAAAACTTCCTTGTTCCCATGACTTACAGAGAGAGAGGGGTGGGGGGGTGGGGGGGATGAGCATCAGTGTTTGACAGGGAAATACATTCAAGAACATTTGCATAAGGCTAATTTCACTATTTCAGTGTGCTGCCAAACACCTGTCCATTCAGTTGTCTGGCAGCATTGTTCTGGAAAGCAAGCTAAAGCATGACACGATTTGCATAGCCCCTAGAGGGCAGACAGTGAGGAATATGCAGAACACACGGACAGCCCAGGGATAAATAAATGCTAGGAGTTCCTGTAAAAGAAACATGCATAGAGGCGTCTTACACAATGTTACCAAAGATAAGTAAAGCTTTATGTAGAAATGTGAACAGGAAACGTGACAACTTATGTCAAACATTTAAAGAAATACAAGATGTATACAAGAAATGCAAATTGTATAACCCTGTTATAATCGAGATCTAAAGAAATTAAAAGAGTCGTAGTACATTAGAATTCACATTTCAATAAAAAAGAAAAAATTGATAAACATATTGGGCGTATTTTTTTTCTATCCACTTATTTTCTTCATCTGTTGTAATAAGATGTTTGTTGACTTTTTAATTACACTGAAAAACCTTAACAGTAATAACAATAGTCATTAATAGTATTGCTGCACGATACGGACAAAATATCAGTATTGCGATTATACTGCTAAACATTGTAATTGTGATGCCTTTCAAGATATAAAAGGGCCTCTATCTTCACATTTCTGGACTTGAAAAGCTTGTAAATATTGTTTTAAATACAGCCCATATATGAAAAATAAGCTACAGAACCAGCCAATATTAAAAGAAAGAAAAATCAACACATTTAAATATATTTCCTTTTCTAACTACAGGAATTTAGCCACAACCATTCATACACCGATTTGACAATGCCTTTTCTGGTTAAAGATTAAAACAATTAAACTTTGTCGGATTACATGAAGACCTCTACTCATCAGAACATTCAGTAATTCACCCAGAGCTGCGATTGGTCGCCTGTCAGAAATACTGTGATTATTTAAAGGCTCATTTGCATATTGCATACCAATACTGTAGAGACAGATATTGTGATAATGAGCAAATCAAGCATTGTGCAGCCCTATGGACCATAAAGAGATATTTCATGACAAAAATGTAATGTCCTCGTGAAATTATGTTGTTCTGAAACAACTGTGTTTGACTTGTGACCGCCTGCAATAAAAAAACTGATCACTGAAAAAGAAAACTGAAAAACTGACAACTGATCACTGAAAGGTAACACCAGCTAGATTACGTAAAAGGACAAGACCACACCTGAAGAGAATAATTACGTTTGAAAGTTGTGCAACTCTTACACGTATGCATATGTCAGACAGGTCAGAGAGTTTCATTTTAGATTTCAATATGGAATGTGGGAAGGAAATGGGTAGAACTGGCAGCTGTGTATGGTGACCAAAACAGATGACCAAAAAAGGTCTGGAAGTGTCCATACTGAACTATTTTCCACAACAGTTGGTCATTATTTTTCATAGTCTTTATGAAGATTTGTGTTTTACAATTGAAAGTAGCCTGGATTTTCAATTTTGGCCAAAAGATGGGTGCATACTTTTTTTTTTATTCGTTCTAAATCACTGAAACATGTCACACTTAGGGGGGGAAACGTGTTACTCTCAAGTACCTGGCTGTAAACTTATAACTATGTGCCATTATACAGTTGTGCTCACCTCATGGCCACATTGCTTCCATCAATCACAATGGGTTTCAAGTCATTCTCTTGTTCAGCAGTATCCTCCGGCAGATGTCGAGGGTCTCGAAAATTCTCCTTCTTCCTGGTAGAGCCTCCTCCCAACTGGCCCAAGCTATAGCCCCCCTCTTCACTCTCCTGACTGGCTGTGGGTGAGGCCCTGGCTCCAGTACGGACCAGCTCTCCCAGCACAGTGTTCGTGTCTGTTCCCAAACCCAGCTTCTGCAGAGCTGCCTGCACCTCCTGCGGAGAGTAGCCAAGCTTACGGAAGAACTCCACTTTCAGCTGGTACTCTGCGGTGGGATGAAGCATTGTGTAGTGTGACAGAGTTAGCTGGAGTGGTGCATCAAGACAGTTCCAACTTCTCCCTCATGTGCTGACAGCTCTCATTTGCTTGTACCCCTATCAGGAAAAAGTGGGAGTGTACAAAAGTATTTAGAGTCAGTAATAATAACACAATGACAGAAGGCAAGATTGAGAAAGCAGGATTACTTCAAAATAAGTGCCTGACATCTGGACATGTTGCTTGATTAACCACTCTAGTCGTCGTGGTTACAGTTTTTTCTCTCCCATTCAGAACACATGACGTGATGGTTTTCTGCTGGTTAGAATTGTATTTCCCATAACACCATAAAATGTAGAGAACAGGTGCCAGAAAGTACACTATATGGACAAAAGTACTGCGATGCCTGAACATTACACCAACAGGGACTTTAATGATACTGCAATCAAATACGTATTTTAATACGGAGTTGGTCCCCCTTTTCAGCTATAACAGCCTCCACTCATCTCAGACGCCTTTCCACAAGATTTTAGAGTGTTTCTGTGGGAATTTGTGACCATTCATTTTTTAAAGCAGAATGGCTGGCTCTCAGATTCCAGTTCACCCCAAAGGTATTGGATGGGATTGAGGTCAGGGCTCTGTGTGGGCCAAGCTAGTTCTTCTACACCAAATATCCAAGCGAGTCTTTATGGGACACATTCATGCTGGAATAAATGAGGTTCTTCCCTGAACTGTGTCCACAAAGTTGGAATCATGGTATTGTCCAAAATGTATTTATGAGCTTCAATTCAACACTTAAAGCCACCTCAATTCAACACTTAAGAAGGTATCACTACTTTTTGTCCAGATAGTGTAACTGTTGCACTATTTGAGGAGAAAGGGAATCTTGAAAACAAAGCTGGTGAATTAAAAATACGTCAGCATTATTTGTTCAGGATGGCATGAAAGAAATATCTATACATGCCAAGTAGCGCATTTCACTTTACTAAGTTCCACATCTATAGAATTTAAACCCAGAGTGTGTATGTGTATGTATATAGACAGACAGACAGACAGACAGACAGCATACGTTTTTATTTAGGCTAGATTGGGCTTATAAGTCTATGGTACATGTAGCGAGCGACAGATAATGGTCGTTAGACTAGCATACGACCCAAGAAAAGTTGAAGTACAACGGAGTAGATATAAGGAGAGAAAGTCTGGGTCTAAGTTGAGAAGTGAAGTGAACGACTACCTTTAAAAGTGCCTCAATAGTCTACTAAATACAGGCGTATAAAACAACCCCTACCGTGTCGCTGAGCTGAAGAATTCACCATTTTCCGTGTACTGCTTGTCGGGTAGTGTGTAAATTGTGCAATCCCAAGGCTGAACAAGGTGTTTCAAAAGAAGCCAAAGCCAGGAGCCACGACTCTCACGACACCTCTAGTAAGTTATTCACACTCCGCTTCCTGGTTAAGGCACGTCTAACGCAGGAGGTTGGGATTTACCTGTTACCTGACACCCCGAGGTGGAGGAAACATCTAAATATAGCACCTAACACATCACACAAAGTTCCCGTTTCTGTCAGTCAAACTGGTTATGCCTGGTGAATAGAAAAGCACCGAAACATAACCAGCAAATTGCCTAAAAACTCACCTATACCATATGGACAAAAATATTGGGACACACCTGTTTTTCCGGGGTTGGGGTAGTAAAAGTGAAGGGCTTACTCTTATTGCTTCAACATACCAAGACATTTGTGCTTCCAGCTTTGTGCACAAAGTCTGAGGAAGAACCTTTTCTATTCCAGCATGACTGTGTCCTATGTCCGTTGGCTGAGTTTGGTGTGGAAGAACTTGACTGGCCCACACGGAGCCCTGACCTCAACCCCATCCAACACCTTTGGATGAACTTGAACAGAGTTTGCGAGTCAGGCCTTCTTATCCAACATCAGTGTCTGACCTCATAAATGCTCTAGAGCAGAGGTCCGCAATCACCGGGCCGTGGACCGGTTTCGGGCCGCAAAGAAAGACAAAACAAAAAATATTTTATTGATCATCAAAGATCTTTTATTTGGGAAAAAAAAAAAAATTCAAAACGCTGTCTCGGTCACGTGATATTGCCCTCAATCTAGCAAAAAAATTGTTTTTAAGTTCTACACTGGTCCGTGAAAACATTGTTTTCAAAAAGGTCAGGGACCACTGCTCTACAGAATGAATGGGCACAAATTCCCTCAGAAACCCTTCAAAATCTCGTGGAAAGTCTTCCAAGAAGAGTGAATTCTGTTACAGCTGAAAAGGGGGCACCAACTCCATATTAAAGTTAATGTATTTGAATGCAATGTCACTATTGGCCCTGTTGGTGGATATACTTTTATCCATGTAGTGTATATGTGATTGCGCCGCAATGGCACTGCCACTGCCACCATCTGAATTGTGAAAGCTGATTATGAAACAGTGAATGATTTTTCTTGGTTTACCACACATGACATTTATATTTATGAAGTTTATATTTACTTTCACACATATGTGGTAGAACTCTGTCAGTAAATATGTGACTTCCTAAATAGTGACCATTAAGATAATGCTAATTTAGGATTATAAAAGTTTTTTATTACCATAGATGACTCTACTATAACATTTATTGGATGACTGGAGGTCTATATTAAATAAAAATAATGTAAGTAGCCGAGGATGGCCAGGGTGATCATACGAGCGGCTACATGTATCCTCAGAAATGGTAACGTTCGCAGATTTGAACCCAGTCACAGAGTATAAAGAACTGATATTTAATGAAGACCAGTTTGCAAACCCAAGAAGCAACATCAAAAACATTGCAAAAACATAGTAAATCCAATCTCAAGGCACCAAGAACAACACCTCAAGACAAAAGAGAAATCCAAAATCCAGAGCAGGGTCATAGAAAACACTGCAGAGAAACAGTAGAGGGCAGTTGATTGAGAATCACTCAGTAACTAGGTAGGGCTAAAATACTTCACACATGAATGGTCTCTTAGGTCTATATATACTCCTGGACCTAGAACTCTACTAATTAAGGGCTTATGTGAAACTCTGAAGTGGATCTCTGGAGAGGATTGTCTGTTTGTCTTTGACTCCGACTCTGACTCTGATCCAGGGCCAAGCCTTACAGAAATTACTATTTTACAGCGTTGCAACTTCATGTGTGTTGGAATAATCTGTAGCGAGAGAGATTGGGACCTTCAGGGTTTATTAATAAAATAAACTGAGGCAGGCAGTTTGAGTCTCTACTCCTTATTTAAAACAGAATATTGAATGCTAGGTGAAAAGAGAGAGTTTAAGTCACAGAATGCACTGACAAAGAAAGGTAGTTTCCCCATGATCCACAAGGTTAATATTAGGTTAAAGACAGCTTTAAATATTAACAGATATGGTTGAAATGTTAACATTGTTTTGCACAGAAATTATGAGATGTTTTTTTAAGCAGCGCTAAGAAATGTTCCAGTATTATTCCAGCTTCCACCATCACCTTATGAATAATTACTAATAAGTTCATAATTATTGTTTTTTTCTTGTTGAAAAAGCAACAGAGATAGCAAGCTCAAAAGTCATCAAACTGAGAGGTTTTGCAGTAAAACATGGACAATTTGTTAAAAACTGAAACTGTTCTTGCAGGTCAGACTGATCAATTTGTTCATTTTAGGTCCTTAGATTGCTTTCTCAGTAATTGCTCTGGTCGTGTGGCTTTTCTGCAGAGGTGAACAGGCTGCATGTGAGGTTGCTAATGTGCCCTGCCTTCTGGAACCCAGGCTAATGGCGTGTACTGAGTGAAGTTCCGGATGCTGGAGAAACTAATCAGTGGAGGTTGCCAGTCCACTGCCCCCTCTGAGGTCTAGTGTCAATGGTCCCAGGTGTCTCCTGGCCTGATATTGCTGGAGGGCAATGAGCTAAAGCAAACAGAGATGAGTTCCCTTACTGGCAACCCCCCCGTTTCTCCCAGAGGTTTGTCATGTTTAGCCATCACTTGGAGACTAAAGACAAGCCTGATAGGAGAATGGCACGTGTAGAAATAGTTCCTTTCTAATTCTATTTTTTCTGTAAATTGTTTCACATATACTATAAGACAAGTTGTTTGTAGACATCTGTTCATCCAATGTTTCTTCTGAAATCATTAATAGATAGCTTGCTCCCCAAACCACCACCAGCACCACTGCAGTAATAGCCTCGACTTTTCTGGGAAGGTTTTACACGAGATGTTGGAACGTTGATGTAATTGCATTCAGCAACAAGAGCATTAGTGAGGTCAGACACTGATATTGGATTATTAGTTCTGTTTAAAACTCAAAAAAAGGTGCTGTCACTTCTGTGAATGCAGGTCAATGACTCAATATCGCAACACTGGAGGCTCTGTTGTGTGTGTGTGTGTGTGTGTGTGTGAGTGTGTGTGTGAAATGTGAAATCTGTGCCAGCAATGGGTGTACTGTAATGTTGCTAAACTCACTAATAAACTTTACTTCTGTCAAACAGTCTCTACAGGGACTTGCAAATGCTTTCACTATGGGAACATGCAAAAGACGATGACCTTTATTATATAACCTGCTAAAATAAGGGTTGCACTTCCTTATGTTCAAACTCACTTGAGTATCACAAAAACTATTTTCCTCATTATTTCCAGAAAAGTCTGAAAAGTAAAGAATGAGAGCCCTTTGACATAAACTATCTGTCTTTGCACTGCCACTGACAGAGTGATTCATGATTTCCAATTTAGCCACAGTTTGAATTCCGAAGCGATCAGCTGCAGCTCCAATCGTTGTGCTACAACATGATTCAAACAAATGCTGACAGAACCTTCGAATGAACATCATTTGCATGAATCTTGGTCGTTTTTTATGTATTCCGCCTCAAAAGCTGCAGGCCTCTCTCTGTCTGTCTGTAATGACATATATGGAGGTATTTCCTGCAGTACAGCCTGTAGGAAGTGAAAGTATTTGTTCTTAGGTCGTGTGAAAACAGTTGCATCATATCCCAGCGACAGAAATATTCATGATCTATTAAATAAAATGATGTTGGCCATCAGTTTTATCAAGTGCACCAGCACATTTTATGCAATGTCACTCTGGAAAAGGTAACATTTGACCAGCCCTGCAATTAAAGGAAGTGATAGTAATAGATTCTGACAATGATGACACTACCTGTTGATGACTGCAAATATATTAGCATTGAATTTGGTCAGGTTTCCTATTAAAATTCAAACAGTTCTCTGCACTGTTTGTCTCTGATAACGAGAGTTTAGCAGGAACCAATTTTATAGTGTTTTTTTTTGTTTTTGCAGGAGCTGCTGTGGAAGGAAAGTAAATGAATGTGACATTTAAAGTGTGACCGAGCAGTTTATACAGATTCTTTGAAAAGTTGAAACAGCCTCCAAACAGGCTTTTGAGATATTGGTAATGTTTTTAATGTCCTTAGGTTCTTTATTTATTTAATCCTGGTACAGCGTGCAATGATTTACTGCCATAATAGAGCAGGAACTAAATACAGGACCGCCATACTTTCAATATTATGTAAGATTCGTATCTTGATCCAGCCCATATAAACATCATAATCATTCTGCCGTGCTGGCTATTAAGAGAAAGGGCTGGTATAACTGTAAAAGCTCATAAGGTGACTGATTCAGTTGCTGATACAGTTGCTGTCGGAACATAAAGTTTTATTGCCTATAAAGTAAAATTACTCATGAAAAACCTTCCTAACTTGCACTGTAAGTTAATGGAACAAGATTTTGTTCCCGCTCATTTTGGACTATTACACCGTACACCGTACTGGGACGCCTAATCATTACACCAAAAGTGACTTTACTGAAACTGAATCCAAATACTTTAATATGAAAAACAGTGTGTTCCAATACATTTGTCCATATAGTTTATGTCAGAAATATAAAAGGTGCGATTCAGAGTACATTTGGTAGAGAGTGTGTATTAGGTAGACTGATAAAGACTGTCAAGCCCCTGTAGTCCAAGAGTCAAGAACAGTTCAAAAATAGTTGGTAAAGGTTTTGCAGACATTTGATATCTTTACAAAAAATAGTATACAGAAATCCTATAAACATGAAGGACACACAGTCTCCATCTGGTTTCACAGTTTCAGTTAATTCCTGTATTTACAGGGGTCATGTTTATTGTACTCTGGAGGAGCTGAATGTGTAGCTGTCATTTACATTTATGGCATTTAGCAGACTTTTTTATCCAAAGCAACTTCCATTCCCTAACTACAGGGGGCAGTCTCTCCCTGGAGCAACTTGGGGTTAAGGGTCTTGCTCAGGGACCCAGTGGTGGTATGCTGGAGGTAGGATTTGAACCTGTGACCTCTTGGTCCGGAGGCAAGTATCCTACCCACTGAGCTACCGCCACCCCACATGCTTACTGCACTAAAATGTTATGGTTTTTATTTGTTCTACTGCATTTGAAATTCTTTTTTTGATAATGATCCTTAAGGATGTAGTCCTAGATTGTAAATTTTATCAGTGTTTGCATGTCAGCTTTGGATTCAACAGATATGTCTCAAAAAAGCATCAGATTTTGGCATTAGCTCAAAAATTCCAATAGGGATGCATCGATGTATTAATAAGAGGAAGTCTCTGTAACCAATGTACAGATTTAGATCAGGGTCTTCTTAAAATAAAGCCCCACATTGTTTGTATAGAGCAGTAAGAAACCGAAATGATATGGACATGGTCACTGGATCCCCTTTTTCATTGTTTTGTCTGTTGACTTACTTTGACACTTTATAGGGCCATTTTTTAATGAGAGTTTGATGAGCCTCTTTTAAAGACCCTCCACTGGATGTAAAGGCACTGTCCCAAATTAGGAACCCCAGTCCAATTATTACTTTTAAGCATGTATGAATATTTATCTAAGTTTTGGATTATGTAGCAGTAGCAGCTGTAAGATTATAGCATTGCTAAGACTAACACAGCACTGAAATGGTTAACAATACATGAGTTAATTAACTGATTTGCATATTTAATGAAAACTGTGTTTAATTGACAGCACAATCTGAATAAATGTGTTTGTGGAAACCAGTGGAAACACAGACTACAGTTCACTCTTGAAACCTCACTTAAATGGGAGTTTATAACAGATTCAAATATCTTTTTATTGGAGCAAAGATCAATGTGTAATGGACAGTGTCATTTTGGGTCCAGCCTGAATGCTGGGTTACACTGTGAATCTGTGAGGTTATCAGGAGTGCTATTTGCAAATGAAAATCTTTTTTTTTTTAAATTAAATTAATACCTTTTTTGTTTCTGCCTGGAAGCTCTGCTTCTGTATATAATGGATGGTGGTGCTCTCAAAAGGCCCAAAACCTTGCAGTGTGCATAACTGACATTGTCTCAAACATGGAATAGTCTAAATTCATGCAGTTTAATAAATGTGCCGCAGGGGAATTGTTTGAAAACCTGCATTAGCATGCTGGGTTGGTAAAACTCAGATACTTTTGTATATCTTTTATATCACCTCCTGAAGAATGTTGTGAATAAACTGTACATTCTATGAGTCATATCATTAATTAAGGTAACTCTTATCACCAAAACATTTAGTAGCTTCTGTAGGTACGTCATTTAGCAGCTGGTGCTGTTGCGTGATGCAGCAGGGCAGGCACTGCTACTGTTGTCAGCATTATTTTAGGACTGGCTAGACAATATGCTTCCAAAATAATAAAAGTTGCTTGGGTGCAGATAAATGTATGAAGCAATCCAAAAATCAGCATGTGTACACAGTGTCTCGATAGGTGACTATTGATGGATAGAGCCGTGGACTAAGAAATCTCTATACCATCAATGATATATTAAGTTCATCAACAGTATATCAAATAACTGATTATGAAAGTTTTAAAGTCTTGACATTTGATAACTGACTTACACTACCGGTCAAAAGTTTTAGAACACCCTATTTTTTCTGTTTGTTTGTATTGAAATTCAAGCAGTTCAGTGTCTCAATGTTCATTCGGCAGAAAGGAGTTCCAATAAGTGTGCAGCTCTTATAAGTTGCTTTGCTTTCACTCTTCTGTCCAGTTCATCCTAAAGCAGCTCAATGGGGTTT
>JBBPCW010000006.1:12004458-12021489 GCA_037974425.1 Phenacogrammus interruptus
ACACACACACACACACACACACACACACACACACACACACACACACACACACACACACACACACACACAGTGGTCCACATGATGTTAGAGAATATGTGATTAATCAGACTAGACCACCTCCTCCCATTGCTCCACGGTCCAGGTCTGATTCTCATGGGCCCATTGTACAAAGGGCTGTAGTGCAGTGTGTGTTGAGACTTTTCCATTATAGCTAGCATTGACATTTTAGCAATATGGGCTACAGTATGTTTTCTGTAGGATTGAACCAGATGGACTAGCCTTCACTCCCCATGTGCATCAGTTCACCAGGTGTGCTTCTTTGGACCGCTTTTTGTATGTAGCACTACATACTAGGAACACCTGACAAGACTTGTCATTTAGTACTTCCTCGGGTGTGCAGGGATAATAATTTGGCCCTTAGATCCTTGCACTTGCCCCCTTTTCCACCTTGTAACACATCAACTGTTCACTTGCTGCCTAATATAATAATTAACTTAAAGCTGCTTCTCTTTTTCCAGCTGTCTTCTCTTTCTAAAGCCTTGGCCTTCAAACAAAAATCCTTTGCTGCTGTATTTGTTATGGAGTTTGTTATCAAGAAGACTCAAACAATGCAGATGCTCTATTTACTTTTCACTCCATTAGTAAATTTTGTATCGAGCATCACAACCTCAGGACAAATTTGCCATTCAATTTGTTGTTCTGCCGAAAATGTCATCGACCACAGATTCTGTTGCAAAATCGGTCACAATCACAATTTCCTTCTAATCAATTTTAGGCCTCAAGATCTGATTAAATCTACCTGAATGCAAACACATAAAGGTCACCAGTGTATTGTGTAATTATTCTGAATAAATACCATGGTAATCTAACTAAACTGGACTGAAACACTTAGCAGGTTGTAGCAATTAAGCAAAATAAGGATGAAGTAACATATCTTATACTGTGGTAACAATGACAAGGTGGTCGGTAGGAACACACTTACACAAAATCTCACTGTAAAACATACTAATTGGCAAAGACCCAGTAAAACTATATATACAGTAGTGCTGTGCTTTCTGCTGATGGAGCTGGTATTACAGGTCCATGGAGAAGTGAACACCAACGAAATTAGTTCTCTGGATCTCCACTGAAGGGAGAGTGACCAAGACATGATCTATTGTAGTCAACAATCATCTCTTTCTTGTGCACATTTAGAGACTTTTAGAGGTTTTTGGTTCTGCATCAGTACTGTATTTCCTCTTTGTATTTTACCTTCTTGTCATTCTCACTTATCAGACACATGGCTCAGCAGAGTGACTGCCAGAGGCCTGAAAACACAGTCCTTGGTGGGGGGGTTTCCATGCTCAGCATAGTGATGCTGGAGATTGCTCCTGATCCTGACAGACTGAGGTCTCCCAGCCAGGAAGTCCCAGATCCAGTTACAGCAGGAGGTGATCAGCTCCAGCAGTTTTATCCAATCAGACACTGAGGAATGAAGTCTCTGAGCAAATGTCACATATAAGTGTACTTTTGGTCCAGATGGATGAGGGCCAGGTGAAGGGTGGTGATAGTCTCATCCGTTAAGTGATTAGAATGATATGCAAACTTCGAGTGCAGAAGGGAACTGTGACTCATGACGAGCCTCTCAAAGCAGGTCATGATGATGGGCGTGAGTGTGACGGGGTTTTAGTCACCGAGGCAGGACACTGAGGATTCCTTTGACACACCGATGGCAGCAATGGCATTGAATCATGTTGGAATGATGGTGCTCAGAGAAATATTGAAGATGTCTGTGAGGACATCTGCCAGCTGTACATCCTCTGAGCACAACTAGGAATGTTGTCTGGACCAGTGGCCTTCTGTGGATGTCCTCTGAGAAGAGTCCTCACATCAGCTATGGTTAGACAGAGCACCTGGTCACTGGGAGGCAAAGCAGTCTCCCTCGCTGTCATGTCATTCTGTGACTCATTCAGCACATCAGGAAGAGAAGCCTCACCATCACTGACAGGTGAAGATATACTGTAGCTGGTGATGACCCCGATGGGCTGCCACATGCTCTGTTGTGTCACCAGCTTCATGGAAGTGGCTGTAGTTTTTCTGAGCACTGCTCCTATGGCCTGGGATGGGCTGGCAATTGCAGGACTAAGGGCAGCTTTATTGCCTGACCTGAAAGCAGTGTCTCAGGTTCTTTGAAACATTGGTATGTCTGATGAGCTGTCTGTATGCTGAGGGTACAAGAAATCCGAGAAGCTGAGGTGGGGGCACTGTGCAAACACAGTTTAGCAAAGTGGCCCTCCTCACTGCAAACTAATTTACAGAGAACTGACTTGAGATTTGTATGGTTGAAATATCTAGCAACAACAAGCAGTCCATCTGGGTGTGAGTTTATTGTTTACATTAGTGATGGGTGGAACAGTTACAAACTCACTAGCAGAGATGAGCAATAACTAGATGCTAGCACAGCATTCATAACTTTCCCCAGACAATGGCACCAAGCGACACAGAGGTCTGTCGCCCTGCTCCTCATAGCAAGCTGAGGTTGCAGAGCTTTTCCAGGAGTCTATTATTTTTGCAAGTTTCTTGTTGATGTCTTGGTTGTAACAGGGTCTGATGGTAACACATGCATCTGTAATTAGGATTGTTTTACTTAAATTTATATTGGAACTTACCATAATGTGACTAAAAAATAGGTACAACATTTAGCAACAACAGGTATGACATTTTATTTTTATTTGCATATTTTACACAATATTTTAAAAACATGATATGCACTGTATTGGACAGATGGCCTAACATTAATTACAAAACTGATAATTATGATGCATCTTATTCATTATATATACAGGACATATAGCTCCAGGTAAAAAATCTGATATTTATACACAGAGGAATACATTTTAAAATGTAAACCAGTACATAAAACTCAGAAGGATACGCCCTCATGCATATATGTGTATACAGAGACACTTTCTAGAGTGAATCGATATCTTTGTGGTAATGAACACATACCGTATGTGAGGGTATGTGTCAAACATTCTGCTCCTAAAATGCAATATTCAAAGGTATCAATTTATTCTGTAAAGAAATGTCTGGTCTGATCCTACAGAAAAGCTGCTGTAGCACCAATTGCTTAAAAAAGTTATTAAAAAAGCAGTGTGAGACGACATATAGCAATGCTCCCTGCAATCCACCAGAATGCCCAAGCTGACCCCTGCCCACCTCTTAAGGTGAATAGAATTATTATTATTATTATTATTATTATTATTATTATTATTATTATTATTATTATTATTATTATTATTATTATTATTTATTTAATGTGGGTGGCTGGGTCTGTGTGCATTGCGCAGAGGGAAATATGGCACCAAGATGCATTAAAAGACAAAGACAAGTTGACTGAGGCAGTATAATGCTATGGTTACTATTGTGCTTTGACAATAACAAGATGGTTAACACAAACTGCAGCATCTGATGAACTGTTTTATATAACTTTACATCTATAAGATGTACCAACAGGTCAGATCTGTCTAACAAAGTGGGCAGAAAGTGTTTACCATCAGTATTTAAAAAGAGCAAGACAATGTCTGCCATGTCAGCAATACTGCTGTGATTAAAATGATTCAGCAAGAATGTGAATATCTATAACAGAACTTAGATGACATCTAGAAACTCATGTTATAGCTACACTGTTGTTTTTTTTTTTTTTGTCATGCTGTTATTAGTTATAAGACATTCACTATACCTTTTTCCTAATGAACTTAGACTAATGGAACCCCAGTCAAGCAGAGGGGGAGTTGGGGTCACACGGCCTCTGAGTGTCCATAGTGGCACATCAGAGCCATCCTTCTTGTTATTTTATAAGGTCAACTCAATTATGTAGCGACCTTGGGTAATTATTCAATCTGGAAAGTTAATAAACACTAGAGGAGGATCCTCCTGACAGCCTCGAGTAGGACTTTGTCACTTGCAATTCAAATTATAGTTTGACTCAGAGGTGCAAGACACTGAAAATAGACGACAGGTAATGATCTATTGCTTTGGAGAGACTGCTGAAAAAGGAGTTTGTCAGGGGGGTTAGTGGGAGGGGGGCTTATTTAGTGACTTATTTTCATGCCTTCACTCAAAACAAAGGGAAGAACAAAAGAAACTTCCGCTCTTGAATTACTAAGGGAGCTGGCACACTTGTTTCTTGTTCTTGGTGTTGAAATAAAAAAATCTGCCAGCAAGTAATTTATTCTTTTCCACCCGCTACCACTTTCGACAGATTCTCTGGTGGAATAACGACGTGTTCTCCATCTACACAGGGTTTACAGGTGTTCCGATATCCTGAGCTACTTAATACGTTTGTGCTTGGAGAAAGGGAAAAAAAGAACCTACATGCAGCGCATTACTCATAATGATTGTTTTGCACAAATGGCTCTGACATTTGCTACTTATACTCTTCTATAATGAATTCAGTCTGTGGACTATGATGTATATGTGATAGAGTGTTTAATGTGCACAGGAGTATCATATGTAAGTAAAGCATTTCTGAGCTTTTGAGTGATTCTCAATGACTGAAGGTTTGTGAAGCAATGGGCCTCATGCCAGAGGCAGGAAAAGAGAGGTACCAATGGGTAGCTATTTCTACTGCAACTGAGTAATGTCTCTTCTTTTGAGCCCTGAAGCATACCACTTAACCTGAATTGCTTCTCTTAAAATATCCCATAGAATTAATCATTTAAGAGAAATCTGTGTGATGGATGTGCAAGAATTATATCCCACTCAGAGGTCACCACTCATGAAAACATAATTGTACATCATGGGCAGATGATTGAAATAACTTGTTTTTCATTCTCAACTTATTCACTAAGAGAGAATCATTCAACTATGAAGGTAGGTCAAAGACATCATGTCAGCCCCCTGTGATGTGTGGATCTGCCAGTGATAGAGAGCCTGTTACTCTGTGTATAGTATTTCAACCCACAGAATAAGAAATTCATAGAGATTGATATTTGTCAGCTACTGGCATTCTCCTATGCCCCACAACCGCCACATAACCCACCCCCACTATTTTTTTTTTTAACTTACTGTGAAATCAGTTGCTATGCAGGCTGTACTGTCTGTCAGCATTATTATTATATCAGATAAGACCTGCCAGGATTAGGGAAACCATTGCTTTTTTTATTTGATGGCTGAAAGTTGCAGAAAAGCGTTTTATGTCAGATACTGTGCGCCTGGCTGTGTTCTGATGTTTTGCCTTTGGTCTGGCTCTTTAAAGCTTACTGGAGCTCCAGAATGAGGCTCCAGCCCAAAAGACCAAGGACTGGCTGCCTGTCATTGTATAAATTATACACAAATATCTGGTTTGAATGCTGCTAAATCCAAACTTCTAAAACATGTTTGTTCTCACTGTAATGTAGATATGATATGACTCTTTTTTGGTCAAAATGTTAAATCTTGAAGCAGTATGACCTAAATACATCACATATTAGATAAGAATGATAAGAATGATCTTTTGAGCTATTCCGCTTTCTAAACACAGTTAAAAAAGGGTGCTGCAGTGTTCATGACTAAATAAGATGGGAGGCCATCAGCAAGGAGGAACTCTCTTTAAATTACGAATTTATGGAATCAAATGGCAGTTCTTTGCCAAAGGTTGTCAAAAAAGAATCCAGTAAGCTATTCATGTCAAATTATATTCGGCCTTCAAATTATGCAGCCAAGGGGCAAACTAGTGCATGACTGATGGAATAAACTGATGGAATAATAATAACAACTACCCCCTCCTTCCCAAATAAGAAAAAAATAACTCACTTTACTTGACAACTTGCCTTATGGTTATGTCAGCTACTTTCCACCAACTAGATATATATATATATATTTATCTCCAATTAAGTCCTGGAAATGAGAGCATCAACAAATCTAACTGAAGCACACAGTACCCACCCTGACACACATCACGTTTAGTTAGCTCTGATAATTAATGATTCTGTTTTCAAACAGCCCTGCTTGGTTACTGAGCCAGCGGAGTAAATATTTTTTGTCGTGCTGTCCCTGACTGCTGTAAAGCTTGGCTCCACTTTATACGAGATCTCGAGAATGAGAGGGAGGCCCCTTTGTTTTATTCACAGCCTCACCAACCCTGTCCTCCACAAATCACCGAGGACAAAAAAAGTGGTGTAAAGTAAACCTTCATCATGGGGAGGAGAAAGTACCTTTTAAGATCTGACAAAGCCTCTGCTAATGGGGGTTATCCATCCTGAGCTTTCAAAATGTCACATACCAGCCTTGTTCATTTGCATAACCTCTAAAGCATCCCGGCGAGGGTGAGTGCATTGATTTAGTCGATGTCTCATGAGGCACTTGCCATGTTGACACAGCCGACTCCATCAGTGTTAAGGCAGTCCCTAATCCATTAAGTGGACTCTCCAGCAGGTACTTCACTGGCCTTGCCACAGGCTTTTTCCTCAGTCCTACACATTATAGCTCATAGCACATATCAATATGTTATCATTGTGCAGTCCCTTAGTGTCAATGAGAAATTAATTAGACTCAGAATTGATTATCCTCCATGAGATCTCCTCATTTCTGTTCTATTAACATTGCAGTGAAACAATGAAATTAAGTCCTGAATATTGTTGTAAGCCTCTTTGACAGGCCTTTTTAATGACTCTTTTCAGAACTAACAGAAAAGCATCAGTGATGGAGGAGTAGTGGAAGGGCATCTGTGCTGTGTCCATGACTCAATAAAGTGATCCATGATGTCCTAAGGAAGGTATGCTCCTTAATCCACTTTACAACTGAATGTGCATCCAGTAAATGCTGGCATGGTCTGTTGTCCCCTGGCAGATTTGCTAGTTATCCTAGTTTTTGTTTGGTTAATAGCTTTCAGTGATTTTTTTCAATGCAAACACAGGATGATTGTAGGGGAGTTTAGTTAAAATCATGTATGACAATCCACACCAGCCTCGTGTTTGTTAAGAAGACTGCTGGCACATCCATAAAGATTATTTGTACTTGAATATTGTGTATCCACAAGAGCAGGGCTCACCTACTTTAAATTAAACAAGATAGATTGAAGTTCCCTGTGTTCATTAGATTTCTTTAGATTTGCAATAAAATCTAAAGAAAAAAACGGATGAAAATGTCAAAATGCCTTTAAATACTATGAAGTTTTTTTTTATTAAAAAAAAATAAAACAGCATGTTTAAGCTAGCAACCAGTTCTTATTAGTTTTATTTCACTCAAATAAACATTTTCCATGAAACATCTGCTCATTCTGGTGAGTTATTTGAGCTGAAAAAAATGACCTATAATCTTTGCTTATTACGACATGCAATATTTTTTCAGGTTGAATGAACAAATCATTGTATGAGGATGTGTATGAGGATGAACACAGTGCCCTGTCGTGTTATAAGTACTCTTAATAGCACAGACACTACAGAATGAGGAAAAATTAATAAATAAATTACCTACTTAGCAAGTCTGCTATCTACTTACATGAGAAAACAGACTTGTCTTCCAGGGCTTGTCTTACTTGTCTATGAGAAAGTCAACAGAGTGTTTAATGAACATTATATCACCTTTGCTAGTGCGCAAGATGAGCATTTAAGTCTTGACATCTTTTTTAAGCATTAGTTGATGGCTGAAGTTCTCACAGCCAGTAATGATTTAGAGCATATTTTAGATGTCAATGCATACATCTTATGTTTGTAAGCTACTTACACACTCAGATTGTCAGTGCTGAGATGGCTTCAAATGCCAGCCCATTCTCCTTGCCTGAGAAGTTTCATGGCTTCTGCAGCCGTTTGACCTCTTATTAGATGCTGTCACATATCCGCTTCTTAACGTCTATGAAATGGCTGTCGGAGAAGCAGGCTCTGTGGAGGATAACTAATGGTTATCTAACAATAGTCATTTCAAAGGTCAATTCAGTGCATGATTGCTGTTTGAGGACAGAGAGTGCAGCAGACTGAAGCTGAACTTTGTTGCTCTTATGGGCTTTCTCAGTGTACAAAAATGATCAAATGTTTCTTAGCTGCTCATGGTAGCAAAGGCAATGCAATCACAGTGCAAAGCACAACGAAAGACAGGAATTTCACTTTTAACAAAGAGAGATCATAGGAGGTTTTATCTGAACAACAAAAAAAAAACATTTACTGTCCTTTTATGAAACAGAGTATAAAAGTCTTCAGAAAGTATTTATTTGATTCTTGCACCAATTTGGTTGAGAGGACATACCTCATTGTGTCCCATTATAAATATAAACGCATCATTTCTGGAATTAGTGCTAAATTCAAGAGGGAGAGTTTTGTAATGAGAAAACTCATATCCATCTCACATAGGGTGCATAGAATTAGGCCTTTCAGTGGTGTGCTGGGAGTACAGCTACTGTACTGTCACAACAATGAGAGTCTAGTCCTTGTATGCTCAGAGCAGTAAATCGATTGGGTGGTGTAACATCAGCCGGCTTGTGTGAGCGAAGCAGCCCTGGGTGATTCATGGGAGGCTGTGTGCTCTGATGAAAATCGATGAGGAATAATAAATGAGAAACAACTGAGCGGATTATGGGAGTTATTAAGGCATGCAGGAAGGAGAGAGAGAAGGAGAGAGAGAGAGAGAGAGAGAGAGAGAAAGGAGACTTGGAGGCAAAGAGAAAATGAAAAATCCAAATGAGCATTGCATATTTGTGCATCTTGGTAAAAGTGAGGAAAACGTCGGCAGGAGCAATGCACTGTATTAGACTTACTCCATTACTATGATTTCTAACCCCTATTCCAGTTCTATTTCAGGTTAAAAAGAAAACACGAAATGCCAGTCAACCATGTTGATGCATTATGAAAAGCCTTGAGAAGTGTTGTTTGGAAAGGCAGCACAAGTTAGATGGGATACAAGTTGTAGGAGGTCTGAACAGGCACATTGTTTTATACACATTGGTTTATCTGTAAGACAACACACTCTTGTGGACCAACACATTAAGGGGATTAATTAAAATTCATTATGATTAAAATATCGTGGCAGAGAGACTATAACACAAACAAATGAGAAATATAATACTTTGCTGATGATTTACTCGCTTAAAAAATGGAAATTGCATAGCAGGCGTGATTCCTCCAGGTGAAGAACGAGATAGTGGAGTAGACTCATCAACAGCCTGAGGATATTCCCATTTTAATTACGTTTTTTTTGTGTGTGTTTTTTAGTCCAACCTTTTCAAAACTTGAACCCAGTGACAAAAGGAAATTGAGTATACCTCGTGAATGGGTCACACAATCAGTAAAGCTCTGATATGAGTGTTCTGGCATCTCGTCGCTGCAGATAGAACAATTCTCCAATCTATAAAACAAAACACTGTACTACTTTCCTAAATGGCTTCTGCAGTTGCTGTGTCATGTTTGTAGACATGCACATATATGTACAGATATGATGACATCTTTCTATGGTAATGAAAGGTCACTTATTTACTATCTTTTGGTACTCGCTCTCCACATTATAATATGAACCGTTGGGCATAATGTGAATGTATTCCTCCAAAAAATGCAGACATAGACAAACTAACGAGGTGTGCATACACAGTTTAAAGATCGGATTTCATAGACTTTTCTCTAAAATAATTCTTCATTTCAGCCCTTTAATACAGATTACACAAGTCAAAAAAACACATTTTTTACAATCATCAGAAACCACAACACACGTTTTTGCATGCTGATTTCAGAACTGCTTTCAGTTCTTTTCAGTCACATCAACTTTTTGTATTATGAGTAATATTAGATTTGCAATAGACTTGTGTGCAGTTTTTATTAAACCGCAGGCACCAATCAAGTAAGCGTTTCAATATTTTCAGTGTGAAGTCAGATAAGCACACACTGGCATAGATATAATGATCAGTGTCAGTTAGCTACCACTGTTTCTTCAAAAACGCTCAGCATATGATTATTATATGCTAATTATATCTACTATCATGCAATATATAACTAGCTTCATTACAAAAACTGTACATGTGGGAAAAGCTAAACAAAGATTTGAAATCAGCATGAAAAAACACACATAAACTTATCTCTGATGATTTAGACTTGTTGACCTGTGTTATTATAGGCAGTCTGATATATTAGTTCATAATTTTTTTGTAATTTATATTGTTTATTGTCACTGCTGTATCAAAATTAGGCACAGTATATCAATTTTGTTCAGATACCATTTTAGACACACAGGGTTTAATGGGAATGACAATACTTTAGTTTTTAGAATTTGGTTCTAGTTCGTTACTATGTTTTGAGCACCATTTCAGAATAGTGTTTTGCTGTATGTAACCACACTATGGGCGATTCAAGTGGCAGGATCAATAAATGTCTAATAACAGATTAAGCTGTGTAGTAAGTGGATGGTGACAACAAAGGCGACGGCTGAGAAGGCGAGATGGAGGTGGGGGTCGTATTGTAGGGACGTGGTTATTCATCTTAACCATGGCAATCCATCTTAGCCCGCTGTGTGTTGCCTAAATTTGATGGAGCACATTTAAAATACCTTGTGATTGCCTATTTTAGCTTTTATTGAAGTGCCATAATTTAAACACGGAGGAACGAGTGCTGCTGAGGCAAATGCAGTTTTGATGTCAAACCTGTCACCTCACCCCATATGTACACACATTTCAAACATAATGGCAGCTTTAATTTACGACTTCACCAGTTTGTTGCGGACAATGTTATTTTTCCACTGTCGCTAACTTCTTTGAAGGATGACAATAGCACACTCTTCTGAAGACCCCTACTGTACTTCATGCTCCCTTTTTTGTCTGTTTTGTCACTTAGATTCCAGCCTCCTAGCACAGTTTTAATGTTTCCTAATGTAGTTTACAAGTTTCACCAAGCCTTCATTAAATGACAAAAATGTAGTACGGGACCGTGTAACTGCTGGAAGACTCTGAGAACTTGGCTGGAGTTCTGGGCTGCCACTCCATGAGCAAAAGAGCAGAACCCCTTTTTAATAAACAGAGGCAGAGGCCAGAAGACTGAGGATCATAGAGGAGATGAGGTGGTGGGGTGTGAAAATGTAATTGCATATACATTTGTGAAGCTTGTTTGAGTTTTAGAGTTATTCAGGAGACTTCTTAGATTGAAGTAATACAGAATCACAGAGGGACCAAAAAGAGCAAGTAAATCATAAACCTGGGTTGTAGTGTGGTGCAATAGTGCCACCTACTTGCGTAACACTAACACATACGTGAAAATATAGCTGATCCAGTGGAACAATGAACAACAGCTCCACCAACAAAATAAATAAATAACAATGTCTGGGCCTGACTCCCCTCAAGCCCAAGCTGCAGATTCCCACACTGTGTCTAAGACTCCATGTCAAATATACTGTGACGTATTACATTTAGTAAAATGCCCCCTTGATTCATTCTCTATTTAGGTTCCTTTTAAAGCTTGCAAAGTCCTGCTTCAAGCCTCCACAGTCTCCGGTCAGTACTGGTACGGACAGGTTCTAGGCTGTCATTAACCACTGTATACACACTAAAATTAATATTTTGAATTAATTAACACTGAGAGTTGGATACTGTCAAATTGAGGGTGTCATTACATTGCAACGTTTAATGTAGAAACAGTAATTTACATTATAAGAAACCGGCATTTATTATTATTTGTAGTAATTTGCACAACACTAATAGTGGTAATATGGAAGCTAAGCTTAAAACTACTTGAAGTGCATTTGAGTAAGATATTTGGTTTTGTTTTACACATTTCTGCTCTACACACTTCAATAATATTATTTGTTATGTTCTGTGGTAGTTGATCAAACATGCAGTGTTGCTGTGAATTTTGAGTGATTGTGCTGTTAGCCTATATAGATGTACAAATTGATATTTACACACTAAAGTGTGACCAGTAGTTAGATAGACAGCTCATTTCACGGTTAAGATTGTGAGCCATCAATGGGTGTTTGTAGCAGCTAGTTATTGACAGGTACTCCATCCTATCCAATATAACCAATCGCTGCTAGGAATGACATTCATTTACTCGTTATTTTTCCCACAATGACCCCATATGCTTGACACATCCATGATATTTTCACAGCTAGCTAAGTGACTGTCAATCTTTTTTTCATATTTTCTGCCTGTAATGTATCATATGTGCTGTATGTGCTAATAGGTGAATGCAATTAGTTCCATGTGTCTACTTGCCCACCTGGCTAGCATGCCAGTACTCACCATGGTACAAAATGAAAACATGGCTCATTCATTAGAGCAGGCTCACCTACACCAGACATACCAGACTTTTAGGGAGATGCTCTGCAGTGGCTCCTGAATGCAAGAGGTCTCCTAACTGAAGTTTAATGGAAAACTCATCCAGCAACATCATCTGTTGGCCCAGACCCTTGTGCTGCTAGTAGAATTCAATCTGTCCCCTGCTCCTACCCCATTGTTTCCAATAATGTTTGACCCTAGGGCTCTGGAGCCAGTGGTGACAGCCAGCAGGCTGCTGGCATGGGTCTGCTCCCAGTCAGGACTCAGAGGGCCAACAGATGGACTGCTCAAAAAGGGGACACAGCATGTCTGCCCTGAGTGCTACTGCATGCTCCGGCCAGCATAACCAGTTGTGTGGAACCCCCTGCAATTCCATCAGAATATTTAGTTTAAAAAGTGTATTATTTTGCCACATTCACCAGTAACTCTGTGAAGACCTGCCTGCTGACATTCATATCGCGAAAACTGGCAAGTATGATATTGTGTCTTTCCAAACTGGACGTCCAGCTATGACTGTTGGATATACTAGATATGTGTGGCTTTGTTTTCTTTCCATTCGGAGTTACTGAGACTATTATCATTTGTATGTTAGTGCTGATTCAATATCTGTCCTGACATTTAATTTAGCATATTATACTGCCCATTGTGGGACACCCATTCATAATCATTCATTATGTTTTAGTTAAGTTTGTATTTAATTAAGGCTCTGCCTACTTTACTAACCCTGGACCAGAAGTTCTTAGCAGATGTTGTCTTCATTTTAGATTATTAATAACAAATAGTCTACAGGCTATTTCTCTCCTTTTTTTTCCCAGTTTCTGGCCCTAAACTAACAGGAAAGTTAATTCTCAATTTCTCTCAAAGGTCATTGGTTATAGTCGGTGTCTGTGGATAAAATCATTCCACTTTTTGGGATAGCTGGGTGTTTTAAATCACTGCAGACAAGAAGGTCTACCATGGATTAGATCTTAGATTTCATTTCATTTGCTGAGATAGCATCTCCTGCTAGGCTGAGGTTTTTACTGTGTTTTTTAACCACCAAAACGTTTCCATTTCCCAGACAGTAATTAGTTTTCAGTCACAGGCTTCTTAGACTGTAGGTCTGACAACTGGCCGTGTGACCTGAAGTTAAAGGGAAAATACATCTCTGAATCTCTTTCAAGATGATATCTTCACCATTTGGTTACTTTCGTACTTTCGTTTTTTTCCCAAATCAACATATTTTGGCATTCCTTCAACATCTGTTTCTGACCAGAATTTCTGACCAGAATTTATGTGCCCTCCAAAATCACCAAGTCAGCAATTTTTTGGGAATGTGTGCTCCCACCACAAAAAAGACATTGGCCCCCTTTATCTTTTTTTTAGACAATCCATTGGAACAGCTCCAAGTGATGTCAATCTTGTGTGCATCAACATGTCGCTCAAATACTATATATTTTGCAGGAAATGAGATTTCTCAAGTATGGAAGCACTTGAAAAAGAATTCACTTGTGTTTCCTGTGACTCAGATCAAGCTTATTTGCACTGTCCTACCTTAAAACATGTAAAATTATGTCAATATCACAGCAAAAAAAAAAAAAAGTATATGCATATGCACAACAGATGGTTAGAGTTAGATGAAAAAATAAAACAGTTGAATAAAATATGTTGACATATTTTCAACTTTTTAGAATAAATAATAAATGTAAATCAAGTAGCCACTCCCAACTCAATTATTTATACTGAGCTTTCTGTGCATCATAAACATTATAACGGTTCTTTTGTAAATTTACACTGAAAACGAATCCTATCTGAATAGTACTATAGATGTCAGATTTAAGTGCTCCGATGTTCAAGCTGGATCAGACTGTGGAATTATATGGGGTAGTACATTTTTTAATACCCCATGCTTAAGAAATGGACGCCCCTCCAGTCTTCTCTTATCAAAGGTGACCGTGTTGCCATGTTCACCACTGGCCAAGGTGAACTGACAGAGCTCGAGTCTGAATGCAAATGGAGAGAGGAAAAAAGAGAGAGTTGGAGAGGTAACACAGGGGGAATCTAGAAAGCTATTAGGGATATGGATAGAGAGGTTGGTGATATGCCATTGAGGTAGATAAGTGCAAGGCAAGGGCAGATAGAGAAAAACAGAGACTAGAATACCTACAGACCAAGTGAGTCAGTCAAATAGTCTCTTCTCCAACCTATCTTACCTTCTAATTGGTTCTTATGTTATGCAAAAGGTCTACAGGGCAAGCATCTGTGGGACTTTGGGATGTAGAGATTTAATTATCCATGTTTCTCTCACTTTGTGATTTGCAGATTCAATCCTCATTTGTGTGCTATAATAGGCAGGTTATCCTCTTAAAGCAGTTGTGAGGAAGAGCGGGAACTGCCCGACTTGCTCCTAGCTGCTCATGCTTCACAGTGTATTATCATTAATGGGAAACCACAGATTAATATTTCATCATGAGTGTGGTACTGGTAAAAAAAAAAGCTGCCAGCTGTATTGGAGATATCTTATTCTACCCCCTCCTCTATGTCTCCCTGGACACGGCGCTGTCAGACCCATGTATACATGACCTGAAACTATGATGGATAGGCCAGTGCAATGGAAAGGCAAGGCCATGGCAATTATCATGTAGATCCTGTTCATCCTCCAGAGAGAAGTGTTTTGCATTGAAGTAAGCCCTCTGTATGTACCCTAGATATGCTATATCCTTCTCGGAATACTTGAATACACTGGTGTTTCTAACCTTGTGATGTGTTGGTTTTAAGTGAAGTAAAATATAAATAAATAAAAGACGAGTGCATCCTTTCCCCTTTAAAGTGTCTGATTTCTGACATCCCACATAAACTCTCTGAATGTTCAAAGCCGATGTGTTTTAACCTGGCCCTGTTTGAAATATCAAAGAGGTCCATAAACCAACTTTCTAAATGTCACCGCAGGGGGAACAGTTTTGATACTCATTTTATGAATTACAAAGATGACAGGTGTGAAGGCAATTTAACATGGCTATGGGCGTATAAGCTGTACTCATATGTCTGTTTTTCACCTTTGAAACTGTCACATTGTCAATATTAAATATGCATCAGTACTTTGCTCATCTGAGAGAACCACACTGACTTTTAAAGATACGTGGGCTTCTCTTACATTTATGCTCTTTTAAACTGACAGACACATTACATTTCTCTCTCGTGTGGAATCTGTGTCTGCCTCCTTCATGCTACGGCCTGCATTAGCAATACAGAACAATTTTTCAACTTTAAGCTCAACAGAAACAGAAGCCTGTTGATATTCACCAGCCAAACTACAGCCTCATCTTTGAAGGAAATGTGTAAATATCATGAAATAATAATGAATTGACATTCTTTCTGCCATGCATAGGTTTTGTTTTTTTGTTTTATATCACTGTTTGCCACTTTAAATAAGTTAGATAACTGGTTTTAATCAGGTTTCTCAGAAGCAGCTGACTGTACATTCCAGTGATCTACATCAGCTCTGATGAAGGTTATTATTTCCAAGGTTTCTAAAATTCTGTCCTGTGTGGAGCAGTACTGGTTAACGGCCATTCAAAGCGAGAAAGCTTCATTTGGACTGATTGCTTCTGATGCTGGAGCTTTTCTGGATGCCTGGTGGGAGACAGCTGTTGTGCCCTTGAGCTGAGTCATTTGGTTCTGTGAGATCTTGTGGTGTAAACTTTAATACTGAGTGCTCTATTATTCCAGCCGGAACAGGGAGAATTGAAAAGCAAATCGCTTTTTCATTACAATCTAAAGTAATGTAGCATAAGTAATATAGTGAAAGAACATTTTAGCTAAAATTGTACAGGTTTGTTGTTTGAGGCCCTGGTTTGTGACAGACCTTCCAACTTCACACAGTTATGCAGCAGTGCTTTGAACAGAATGGGTGCCTAGGGACAGCTTGTTAAAGGTTTTCTGTTTGACTGCAAAGAGATCCACTACTTACAAGGGTCCATCCCCTCAAAAACTCACTCTAAAATGCTTTTACTCCAGTAGTCACTTCCTCACTCTACAACCAAAGGTATGTGGACACCCTTCATATTTTTCTGTTCTGGCACAGTAAGTGCTATTACTACAAAATCAAAGCATCTAAAAGCATCAGCATCTGAGCCACAAAGAGGTAGAGAGAATGGGGCCGCCAAGTGATGATGTGCATAGCGTATAAAATCATCTTCACCATCCACATCTTTTGTTGCATCACTTGCTACAAAGGTGCACATTGCTTCTGGAGGCATCATCAGCACAAGAATTGTGCATCGGGAGTTTCATAAAATGCATTTTCATGGCCAAACAGCTATACACACAATGCCTATAAGCCTATAATCACAATGCACAATGTTATGCATTGACTGGAGTGGTGTAAAGAATGCTACCACTAGTGGAGAGGTTCATTGGAATGATGAATCACACTTCACTATCTGTAGTGTGATGGAAGAATTTGGGTGGAGAAGAAATAATGGTTTGGAACTGTTTTTCACAGTTTAGCCTGGGTCCTGTGCTACCAGTGAAGGGTAGTGTTCATGCTACAGCACAGACAGACATTTCAGATAATTATATGCTTACAACTATTGTAATCCTGTAACTTTTGTATTCCACTGTGACCCTGTGCACAAAGTGAGGCAAGTAAACACAAACAAATTTGATGAGAACCCCGGTCTCAACTAGACATGGCACAATACCACTTTTTATGCCTGATACCGATAACCATATTGTAAATTTGGATATCTGCTCGTGGTACGAGATCTCACGAGATCAGATTTGTCTCGCGAGATGCGTCTGGTCTCGCGAGAACGTGACGATATCCTTGCGTTACTAAAAGCTGC
>JBBPCW010000006.1:12076716-12087662 GCA_037974425.1 Phenacogrammus interruptus
GATTAGACAGCAAAGCTGTTTTTAAGGCCCTCCCACAGACTCAATTTAACAATGTTTTTTATTTAGATCCATGCCAGTTGCACTACTGCAGTAATCTTACTTACTGATAAATTACTTTCTGGCATGAGTATGCAACTTGTGAGGTGCTTAGCTAATTCTGAATGAATTTCAGTGAAAATTGATCATGCTGGGCAAACAATTTCACTCCTCCTCGATGAGTGGGGACTGACTCATAGCTTTGAGTTTTTCTAAAGCTTTGAGATAGCACATTTGAACACATACGTCTGAAGCTGCTCCGAATCACTTAGCATCAAAATCAATATTCATGATCTCATTCAGGTTTTTTTTGTACCTGGAGGGAGCGGATCATCGTAGCAACAGTGAAACAAAAGGGAAAACCCACAGTACTGTGGAGAAGGCAAAGCCTGCATGTAGTGCCGGAATCAAACTCAGAAGGCTTATTGGTCATGACTCTTCTCCGCTCTGTCATCATGTCTACAGTGGCAGCTACTTATGGGGCACTCCAGTGAGCTGCGTCATGTCCTGACAGCAAACCATTTCTAAATTAGTGTTGGTGCAGTTGGCAGAGGCCTCCCGGTTTGGAAGTAATGAGAACACAGCACGTCATAACCTCTCCCTAACCCGCCTTAATGGCTAATGTTCAGGATGCTTCTGAGCATTGAACACATGAAAATAGAGATGGGGGTCAGGCATGAGAATGCTGCTAAATAATGGATTTAATTTTGTGGCCTGAATTACCATTACCAAAAAAGGGCAGGGGGAATAACAATATGCATTACTAAATTGGTACAAGAGTCACTACCCAACAGGAAAAATGTAGGACATGTGTTTTGATGCAGAAAAAGGCCTTTTTTCATTTTGAACAGATTAACAAGATCACCTGCCAAAAGCCATTTTGCAAATTCATTTGGAAATGTAGATTGTTCATTCTTAAAGGTCTATAGTAATAATTTTGAACTGAATACTATCAAAATGTTACAGTGTTTCCTAATTCAATCTAAGCATTTCAACTTAATGTTTTTGCATAAATAGATTTATGTTTAATCTTCCAGTTCAACTCATTTATTCCTATTATATCTTTTATGATTGTATTTTTAACACTTTGTTCTGTGAGATGGACCTGGTTGTGACATAGTGGGTAGGGCACTTGCCTCTGGAACAAGAGGACATGGGTTCGAATCCTACCTTCAGCACCACCATTGGGTTCCTGAGCAAGACCCTTAACCCTAAGGTGCTCCAGGGAGACTGTCCCCTGTAGTTATTGAAAGTTATTGTCACTTTGGATAAAACTGCCTGCTAAATGTGGCAAATGTAAATGTAGATGCCCTTTGAGGCAATTCAAGATATTCAACAAATAGAACTAAAATACTACTACTATTAATTAGAAAGAGAAAAGTGTTGCATGGTTAAAATGTTTATATTTCCTTCAATGTTGAAGGATAACTGAAATATTGTCGTGGACACGATGTATAGCTCGTGAAGTGTAGAGCACTAAAGCATGAGACAAACAAGGTAAAACAAGGTCAAAATTCAGAAGTTTTACTGATTTATTCTTAAGAAGACATACTAGTTGTAGAGTTCTTAGACAATTTTTTAGCCTTTACTACATGCTACTGTACAGAATCTCAGTTCAATTGAACACGCATTAGCATTTCGAAGCAGACTTGGTCACAAAGCAGCTTTACAGAATCTGAGTCCAATCCCCAAGTGAGCGAGCCAAGGGTGACAGTAGCAAGGAAAGCTCTCTCAAAGACAGGGGGAAAGACCTTGAGAGGAAGACTCACAAAGGGGACTGTCCTCCTCTGATCAGCACAAGAGCAATAAATTGACTAATTAATGCACAATAGGGAATAATAAAAGAAGAATAAAACAAAGAAAAGATATAAGCTTATTACTGGACACAAATATCCAGATTAACCAGAAAAAACCTACTGCTAGTATCCTATCAGAGTGCAAGTGAGACTTAAACCCATGACTACCATTAGAACATTGGCCAACCATAAACATGCACTTCAGTCTTCGTGTGTAAAGTTAAATGAAAACTGTGAAAGGATGACAAAACAGGATATTCTATTGCTAAAACCTTTAATATGTTCTCATGACTTGTCTTTACAGCTGACCATGGGTGCATGGCCCCCGCTGAGACTCTGCAATGGATCACAATGAAAGTCTTACTATTGCATGAACCTTCTGAAGTAATGGCAGTCCACAGACTTGCATCACTTACATCCAGCCATATAAAATGACCAACACACATAGCCTGGTTGCACAAATCAAATAAAAGTGATTTAGTCAACTAACAACAATTCAATGATACGCATTTTTGCTCAGGATCAATACAATTTTCAGATTTCTTATTCAAACAGGGATAGTAGTGAAGTACTGTAGGAAATATTAAATCTGCATGTTTTCATTTCTGTATGTTTTCAGACCAAATGATTATATTTATCCAGTAATTGAGCAATTATATACACATAACTTACTTGGCTGTAAGTACAGCGAAGTACTCAACAAACGTCAGTATTTTTATACAGTATTTTTCTAGTAGAGGTTGGTATAGACCTCTCGTACAAAGCTGAAATAAAAGTTCATGTTTCAGGAAACTATCTGTCGTAGAACAGTTTCACTTTTCAGCATTCTGCATTATTGATGTGCACTAGTGCTGTGTACTGGATAAAAAGGACCTATGTTTAGCAAACTAACTACAACAACATGAAAACCTGTATCACTTTATGTATTTACTCATTCTGTCAAATGTGATATGACCCTTCATTCATACAATCTTGCAAATCATACAAACCATGTTTCATTCAGAATCTCTCCCTTTTCAGCTTTTGACAGAGACTGTTTTTTTTTCCTGATGCATGAATGTGAATTGGTTCCCACATTTTCTCAGCTTGCCCAGATTTGCTTTCTTGTTTTTGTTTTTTTTTTCTCTCTCAACCAGTGGTTTGCTCCAGGCATACATGCATCATTTCTTCCAGCAGTTAAGGATGAGACTGAGAAGGCATGCTGAAGATGGGGCCTGGATGTTGGGCTTTGTGTGTGCGCACTGATCCGGAAGATGTTGGGATCACATCACACAGGGACACAGGCATCTACTGTTCCCGACCACAAGCTAAAGGTCTGGCAGATACATGTAATTTATGCTTGTCAGAGTGCGTCCTACATGCATATAAATGTAAATCAGCCTGACAATGGAGTCCAGCTTTGGCTGTAGAGCAGAAGGAACATTAGGGGAGAAAATTATACTGTTAAATAAAGGGTTTATTTAAACAAATCAATCATGAATGAATTGCGAGTGCCAGAATATTGTGAGTGCCATTCTCATTATTTCTCTCAGGAAAAAGGTTCTGTTTCCAAATATTAAAAGCCTACAGTGTATAAAAATGTTTGTGGTGCAAGCATAAGGGACATGTTTGTATTTGTTTGTAGCAACCCTGCATCCTCTCATATTGCTTGCAAAATATGAGGTTAATGTTAATATTAATGTTTCCTCCTGGCACTTGCCAACTCATGCGTCATGACCTGCTCTGAATTCTCCTCAGAGTCAGTACTCTCTCCTGATGAAATCGTAATGCCACAAGAAGAAGGCAGCACTTCTGCTACCCGTTATCTCCAATGTTCCATGCAAAAGTGTTTTTTTTCCAGCTCAGTGATGAGTCAGAGTTAGGCAAATACAGTGTAAATCTGGGCAGCCACTTTTACTGGCGGAAATGTTGCCTTCTTTATCTAGAGGCCTATTGTGGTATGTTTGCCTGGGCTCCCCCTAATCCACCGCAGGAGCGTGGGCTGGCGGATTGGGCCTCTGTGAGAGGGAGGCTGAGGGGTGCTCCATCCAGGAGACAGGCAGATGTGGGCTGCCAGCATAGCTGCTCAAAAGGGAGTCTAGGAGGATTTGGCATTGGCACAGAGCGGTGGCAAAGGTTCAGACGCAGAAGGCAAAAACCTGTCCTACCTTTTATGATGGCCATGAAAATGCTTAGCAAGCATCTTATCTTAATCCACAACTAAATTGTTCCATTCCACAAAGTACATTTTACCCGCACCAAACTTTCTTAAACATTTTGTCGTCGGTCCTTTTCCTGTGTGGGCCTGTGTTTGGTTAAATTTCTAAGCATGTACCGCATTCTTGGCTCTCAGGCAGTTTTCATTAATCTTTAATGAGAGAGGAAACAGAGGCAGAACCACACACATTTCCTCAAGTTTCACTGTACACGCAGTCTGATCAATAATTAATGGGGGTTTCATGACATGAGGGAGCAGCAGCAGAGTGGCTGGATTAAGGAGAAGACACGCTGTAACTGTGCCTCTTACACACTGTGCGGCTGGCATGCGTTCACTCTGCCTCTTAGATGAGTATTTATGATGACTGAGAGCAGTGGAACCTTAATATGTTTGCTCAAAATAAAGCATTGAGTCTTAGAAATATTGTCATTTTGCTCAACAATTTAAATGATTTTACCCTTTACTTACCTTGTAGATAGACACAATATAGTATTACATAGTTGTAAAGTGTCCATTTGTTACATGTCACATTTAATCCGTTCAATCAAGTGAAGTGGCGAACAGTCCGAAATGCAGAGTCTGGGGAGCAGTGTGTGAAGATGATACCTTGCTCAGTGGTACCACAGTGGTGCCATTGGTAGTCCTGGGATTTGAACCCTTTGAACTGCCTAATCACCAGGCCACCAGCTGGCCAATAAGCCACCAAGTAGTATTACTCTAAAGTGATTATTAGCTTGGTAGATTTTTCAGCTAGAATCATTTAAAATAAACATGAATGTAAAGATCTTTTTAGACAAGCTTTGAGGCCCACTCCAGAACATGGTTGCATAACAAGGGAACCAGCAAGAAATAGTTAAACCCAATTTATATGTGGTCTAAATTTCCTCTGATCATTTAGAAAGTGACCTTCAAATGTGTTGGAGGGTTGATGAGTTTGACAGAGGAGAAAACAAATGTGAATTAAGTGCAGTACATGAGAGCAAGGATAAAGACAACTACAGAGAACAGTTTAAACACTGGAAACAAAAAAAAGAAAGAAACTGCAGGATGGCTGGCAATAATGAGGAAGAGGCAGAATTACAATGAAATACTTATCATGAACGATATCTATCCAGCAGTGTTGTATTCAATGAAAAAGACATATTTTGTTAGAGCTTTGTTCACATGGCACCACACGGTTCATGCAGCCTGAGGGGAGATCTTTCTGTGCAGCAACTTGGTCAAATAGCTATTGAGGCGCTATCCAAAGCAACAAAGAAACTGTGATTTACTTCTTTATTATAAACTACTACCTGCATTTCTAATTCTATTGTTTCATAAGAGGTTATTCAAGCATTATAATAACACTCCTGCTTTGGTTTTTGTTTATTTTTGTAATGTCATTCTAGTCTGATTATGTCTATATTACATTTTTGTTCAAAATGTACCCCCACACTCCCTCAGGCTCAGGTCTATTTTCCATTTTGGTCCAGGTGTGAATATCTCCTCTGGGTCTTATTTGTCTAATCCCTTTACCAACAAGATGGTTGACTTACTGCAGTATAAGTGTGAGGAAAAAGAGAAACTCATGAGTTGAGGGTCCTGCTAGCAACAGCCAACAGACATTTCTGACAGATATTTTGATTTTTTCATTTATTTTTAATTTTGCGTTCCTCTATTGGATTTGTGTAGAATGGACTATACCGTTAGGCGAATGATCGCACATAGGAACATTCTGCAAATCTGTGGAAGTTCATATTGAGGGTGTAATAAATGATTTTGCATCCTCACAAACCTGAGCCTGCCTCTTTTGTTCCAGTCTAGCTTCCAACTTGTCATAACTGCCAGAACCAAAGCTTTCACAAAACTGCAACAGAGTCATTTTTTAGACCAGTTTTTCCACCAAATGTCAAGCACAGGGAATACGGTGGAGCATCTCTTTGAGGTGCTTTTTCTATTTTCCCGCTTGCCTCAAATGAAAAACTATGTCACCTCAAAACATTATGCCTCTCAAATACGTAGCAGAATACTGCAGAAATATACTGCACTACAAAGTTATTTGTCATAATATACAACGTCAGAGTTTCTCCATCACTGGTCCTGGAGGCCCAGTGTCCTGAACATTATAGTGCTCTAACACACCCATACTACCCAGTAAGGGGTTGTTTTAAGCTGATTGGTTGAATCAGATGTGGCAGGACGGGAGGACTTCAGGACCAGGGTTGGAGAACAATATACTATATTACTTCAACCCATTAAGTGTCAGAGCATAATGCTACAATACATTTATATCCACAGCATTATTTCAAAAGATTTCAGCATTTAAAAAAATTGTGTATCCATTTCTCCACAGTGTATAAAACGATGAATAAAATGTTTAATAATTGCACATTTTAATTAACTGGACATTGCATATCTTAGCAATAGTCTAACATCTGTGATGTTCTCTAAAACCTTTCCACTCACCATCATCTATCCTACGCCACAATGCTGTATTATTGCTGGGAGCTTAGTCATTGTGTTCTCCAAAGTGGTCGGCCAAAAGGATGCATGTACTGTGTGACCTTCACAGTAAAAAGCTTCACTTACGCCAGGACACTGACAATCTACCCGGATCCTTGTTCATTTTTTTTATTGCCATCTGCTTTCCTTCTTTTACGTGATCTCTACTGCATCTTTTTCTCACACTGCAGAATCATTCCACATGCACAGCAAAGAGGAGCATACTGAGTGCATTGTTTTCTGCAGTTATTAACTCATGAATTTCAAACTTAACAAACTTCATAACATTGCTATTCATGAAGATTTGCACCGCTTGACTCATTATTGCCACTTGGGCAATTATCAAAAGTTCATGGGGGAAAAAATCCAGCAAACCAAGCCACTTAGAGAGCAGGGTGTTCTGAAAGTAGGAGCCCTGAAGGCTGTGGGGGAGCGAATATCTGAAAAAGTGTCAAGCCTCTCAGAGCTTGTGCATTTATCTTAGCTATCCAAGAAACAAGTTAAGAACTGTCTGCTCCGTATCCATGACAACAGCATAACTCTGATCATGAAACTTGCAGCGGAAAAGCTATGCTACACATAGGCTAATCTTAGCACAACAAAAAAGGCATGGTGAAAATATGGAGAGTGCTGACTTTCTTTCTGATCTTTCATTTGAGCGAAAGGTTTAGTGATGGGTGATTGTAATTTATATGTGCAGCACTGAAATGCAGCTGTAAATAAATGTCGAGAAATAGGCCAGATTTGTTTCTTTTTCTAGTAACATGCTAAATGCAGCCAGGGCCGGGAGACTAACAAGCATTTATTTTTGACTACTTGAGCAATTAAGATCACCTTATTCCGTCCTGTATATAAATGTCTCACCTCCTGCTGATGCTGAAACAAATGAAAGAATGAATGAACGAACAAATCAATGAATGAATTAATCATTTTAGATGTCTGAGATTACTTTACACATGTAAAAAACATTTTATCACTTGGATTGTCATGAATGCATGATAACTTAGCTAAAAATTAATAATTAATTTAATCACCTTAACAATGTATGTGCGTCACTAAAAGCAGTTGAACCCACATCAGTGGTAGAGTGCTATGAACTATCTGTCCTCTTTCTGATTCACTATTACAGCATATTTATCAGAGTACATGCTTTTAGACCTTTAAACCATTTTGTAATGCTAAGACAAAGAGAATGTATTGTGACACAGAAAACATGTAACAGATAAATATAAAAATACTCCTGAGAAAAAATGCAATTACTCTCTTAAAACAAATAACTTGTTGCTTGACCTTTAGTAGCAATAATGCCAATCATAATTACCTAGAACGTGATGTCAGTCTTTCACATTACTGTGGATGAACAAAAGCCCTCACTTATTTGCAGGACTACTTTAACTCCCATTCACTGGAAGCTTTTCAAGGAAGCATTGCGCATTTAAGGTTGTGCCATGGCATCTCTATTCATACCCAAGGCCTTTTCAAAACATTAATTCTATTTCTGTCCAGTCATTTTGACATGGATTTGCTTTCTACTTCATTTCAACTTCAGAGTATGTACAGATAAAAAGTATTTAAAAAAATTCTCAGATACACAACACGGCTCGCTGATAATGGCAAGTTGTCCAGCAAAACACCCCCATACATCCCACCACCTGCACTGTGTATGGGAGTCAGTATGTTATTCCTACTGTGACATACAGTATGTACTTTATGCCAGATAATAAGGGACCTGTGTTGTCCAAAAACGCTACATTTTGGGCTGATTTGTCTAAGGAACATGATCTCAAACAGTTTAGGGGGCATCATTTTAGCTTTTTGCACATGTGAGAATAGCAAAGTTTCTGTTTTTATTTGTTTATGTAGTTTTTGGTCAGTGGTCTTCATTTGCCTGTCTCTATCTTACTGTGCTATAATGAGTACTGAATTTATCTGAAGCCAGAGAGACCAGCAGTTCCTTGCATGCTGTCTTGGAACCTTTCGTGATTTCGTGGGCTGGCTACATTCAGGCCTGCCTGTGTTTGTTCACTTGAATTTGCAATTAAAATTTGTTTGTCATTTCCTGAGTATTTAAAGGGGTCAGTTATGAGTATGACTACCATTCCGTGCCAGTGTCTGTTCAATTCACACATAAACACAACATTCTGCTTTAATGTGGTACTGATTGGGTGATCCTCAATAAAAATGTAAATAAATCAGGGAAACTATAAAAAAAAACACTGCTCTAATCAACACTCTCCTCTTGCAATGTGACCAGTTAGATGTTAAAACACTACTAGATTCAAGATTAAGATTCAAGAGAGATTCATTGTCAATACCACAATATACACAGTATACAGGGTATCGAAATTCCATTTTTGTGGTGGTATCTTATTTTTTTCTGGAGCTGTATAATGTTTAAATTAAGTAAAGTTAAATGTTTCTTATTATAAACTGTGTATATGATCACTTGATTAATCAACAGCATAATCACTATATTACTTGAGTACTAACCAACAGTGACAGCCCTAATTATGGTGGAGGTAGCTCAGTGGGTAGGATACTTGCCTCCAGACCAAGAGGTCATGGTTTTGAATCCTGCCTTCAGCAAAAAACCACCACTGGGTCCCTGAGCAAGATCCTTAACCCCATGTTGCTCCAGGGAGACTGTGCCCTGTAGGTAGGGATTGGAAGTCGCTTTGGATAAAAGCGTCTGCTAAATTTCCTCCGGGAAATTGCTCATTTAAATAAATAAAGTTTTCTGATTCTGATTCTGAAATGTAGTTATCACATGTGGGGAAAATAGAATCCTGCAATTTCAGGGATTGTCATGTGATCACATAATATTCACTTTTTTTACCTGTGCGTGATTGTCATTTTCTGACACTTTACCTGCAATCAGGTGTTTTTGAAACACTTCTTGTGTGAGATGTGACTTCACTGTTAGGAAAAGAGTTTATATTTTTTCAGAAGAGCTCTTTGAGTTCTTTGTAGTGTCTAATGAATGCTCATGTTATGCCAATGAGGTTTTTTTTCCACTCAATTTTGTTTTCAGGAATCGAGCGAGGATAACAAACATCTGCATAAAGTCTTGCAATGATACACCCATGAGTCCAGGTTGAACCACAGTATTCCGAATGCCACATTGAGCCACATGCTAATTAGTGCCGCAGAGAGTTACACAGATTTCATAAAGACACTCCTCGAGGGATTTCAACTAACGCTAAACTCCCCAAACTTCAGAGTGTGTCTCTGTCTTCTCTGACAGAAAGAGCAATGGGAACTGTCTTTAGTGGGGGAAACAAAGGCTTAGGCTGAGCTCCTGTGGGAAGCTCCGGCTTGATTTGAATCCTCTTTTTCCGGGGGTTGCTGTAGCTTCAGTGCCTCCTAAGCAGTTGCGAGAGACAGCTGCATAATTTCGCCCAGGGCTTCAACATACAGATTCTGAGACAGGGAAGAGGGAAGCATTGTTAATATGTTCACTTGTTTTTGGCTATGAATTGGGCATGTTTCAAGATTTGCTATAGCCTCACTGTTTTACTGTGGAAATGTGTAAGAGACCAATCAGAACAGACGTTTCCTGCATTTATTTACCTGCAGTGTTTCAGTTCCGAGGACTCTCAAAATGGGAAGCTGATGATGTAAACAAGTTTTGGGTTATATAATTCCAAGACTGCACATTCTATGGTTCCCTTATTTCTAGAGAAATTTTAAGCCATATTTTCCTACCTATAGAATCTCCCTGAATTGACTGATCGGTCTAATTTATTTTTTATTGTGTTTTATCATTTGAAACACAGTATACTAAGATATCACGCCTGTCAATCACATTGTATTTTCACTGTATGCAGAGTTCCTTAACCAACAGGACCAAAAGACTGAAGTCTCTGAGCTCAAATCTGAGTCAAGTCTGTCGCTACTGTTTCACTATGAATTCTCAGTCAAGTGTTAAGCCTTGTGTAAGATTATGAATGACAATCAGACATTATCTAAAACATTATCTTTGTGCATCTTATTATAGTCTTACCATGTGAAATATTATTACTTATGTCAGTACTACGGATACAGTATACGACGGATCTCTACTATATGCAGTAAAAGACTCCTAACTCCCATCTGTGTCTTTAGAAATACACTTAACTGTAAGTTACTTATTCATAGTATTTATGCTAAACATTTGTGTGTTATAGCATAGTGTATTTCATATTGACGTTTTTCTAGAGATTTTATATTTTAAGTTGTTCTTGTCTCCGTGTGTCTGTGGAGTCATAACATTCTCCTCTGGGATCAATAAAGTTTTCTGACTCTGATTCTTAAAGAGAATAGTCTAGTACTAGCCTTAATCCATATCTTGGAACCCACTTAGTGTTCTTTGTCTATTTCACTATTTCAAAGTTTTGATATATCTTAAAATTACATATATATATATATATATATATATATATATATATCAAAATAAG